>JAVJIF010011029.1:0-84758 GCA_038442645.1 Agave tequilana | reverse complement strand
AATTTGTCGCTCTTTGGACATCTCATACCGCTTGAAATATCGCTTTAGACTCATTACCCAATCTAGGAAATATTGTGGGTCCAAGCGATCGTCGAAGCTTGACGCGTTCAACTTGATGTTCTTTAGGTATCGATCATCATCTCTTCAGCAACTTCGTCATTGACAACCAACTCAACAGTGCCACCCACGACAACACCACCCCAACCAACAGATCTATCTCCTACCATCTTATCCCCTGTCCTCCGACATCATGCTTCAGGTCCTCTGACCAAGACGATGACAACCTTCATCTTCGCCAATCGCGTCCTCGTCTTCCTCTGCAACCCTCGACCTCGTCTTCGAGCTCCTCCCCTTTCCTCCCTTGCAACAACAACAGATCGCAGAAGAGAGAGGAGAGCTTGAGATGTAGTGCAAGAGGGGATGGATTTGGCTGGCGGAGATGAGAGAATGAGAGAGAGCTTGAGAAATAGGATTAGGGTTTTCTGGTTTTTTTTAAAATTTCTTGGCGGCGCAGGCAGTGGAAGAGAGAGAGGAGAGAGAAAATGTAGGGTTTGTAGAAGTTAGGGTTTTGTGGAGAGGAAAATTTTGTGGATGAATATTTCATGATTTAAGCTCTGATACCAGGATGATGGGGAATCAACACAATTTGAAAATCTCTCCTTAGGGTTTCTCACGCAAGCACACTGGTTACAAGCTTTTCAAAACAATTTTAATTCATCCAAAACTATCTAATTCAACAGAAGTCTTTGCCTTGTATAGATATACAACAAAAGAAGAAATCTTACTACAACTAATATGGGACTAAATAACCAAAACTAAATAAAACACTAGAAACAAATAGAAGAAGTTAGGATAACTGGTCCATTCTGACTCGAGTCCGCATGCCCTACGCGCGACCATGCCCTACTCGAACCATAAAGGTGAAATGCTGCAACACCTCTCATTGTAGGTCCAAAGTCTTAAACCGATGTCCCCATCATTCTTTACCTTTATCTGGTGGTCTTTCTTCAGCAAATGCAACTTTGAGTTGGCTTTCCCCATCTCCTTCTCAACATCTTGCTCACAAAACTGTGGTTCATTGTTAGTAGCATTCTCTATGATTTCCTCCTCAAGTATTAGATCAGCTTGAGTAGCAGTGGCTCCCCTTTCATGTGTTGCTTTGTTATTAACTTCACCCTTGTTAGCTCCAGAGTCTGAAGCCTTTTGCTTCCAGACTTGAATCATGGGACATTGTGGGTTGGAGTGACCAAAACTCACACACGACATATTGGAGGATCCATCCACTCATAATCAACTGACAGTTCTTCTATTTCACCTTCTTCAGTTTTAAGTCTGATCTTTGAATGAGCTTGTACTTGCTGCTGCAGTCTCAACAAAACACCTTGCATAAGCATTCCTCTCTCCACTGGCAGTAGCTTTATCCATATACAAAGGCTTACTAATAAGGCTAGCTGCCTCAGTAATAATTTTCTGGGACCACAATCTCAATGGCAATGAAGGGAATCTAATCCAGATCGGAACAGTAGATAGCAAATCTCGCTCCAAACCTGCCTTCTCTGACCATGTCTTTAGCATAATGAGCCTACCATCAAAATGCCAAGGACCTTCATGTAAGACCCTATCACAATTCTCTTGCAACCCAAATATGAAAAAGAAACATCCATTTTCCCTTGAGAAAACATCTAAAGGTCCCTTTGGCTTACATATTTATCTTCACACATGCCTTCAGGTGTATATAGAATGGCTTATCTCCCATGACATACCCTGTAAGCGTGTTATTCTATTTTTGTACATTCTCTGAAATTTCTGACACAAAATTTTAGCACAAGGAATCGCTAACCTATTCAATTCAGGTTCAATAAACTCAAGAGTGCATTCACTACTCAGCTTTCTACCTTATACACAAATATCTTTCCAAGACTTAGATTGAGAACCATGAAAAGAGCGCATAGAAGCGGCCTTACCTTTCATGGAGGGTTGAGTTGGCCTAGGCTGGGGCCCGTGCATGTGTGCACGTTGAAACCCTTGTGAATGAGGCTGTGCGTGTTGCTGAGACTTGCGAGATTGCACCTTCTGCCATCCAAGCTCTTCGTAAGGAGATCTAGGTGTCTTTCCTTTATCTGATTCATCATCTTCGTTCCCATTCTCCACCCTGAAGAGGAATCACACAAATAAATATATATATAATATATATATATATATATATATATATATATATATATATATATATATTATATATATATATATATATATATATATATATATATATATATATATATAGCTTTCATTCATATATAGGATCCTATACATCCACCTGAATGTCAAGTTAACTATATAGCCTAACATGTCGAATAGGGAGAGGACCCTAGCCGTTTCCTTTCACTAGACTATTTTAGTGTGTGTGTGTGTGTGTGTGCGCGTGTGTGTGTGTTATAGGAAAATGATCCTATGAGAACGGTTCTCAAACTAAGCTTCGTGAGATCCATGTTGAAGTACCCTATGGATGATCTGAACCGTTCATCTTGATCTACATATTCAAATTAGGCTAACAATGAAAAATACTCAGTATTGGTACTAAAGCCCGGAGAAATGAACAGGGATATGTTTGTTATCCACTATCGAGCATTAAAGTTTGTTGGATCTTTGTCTAATGGATCCTTACAGTAATGATGGAATTCATATAGCTGACCTAAAAATTTCCTTTGTTATTGTCCTTTTTTATATTCAGAAATTGCAATCCCTGACTTGTTAACAGCCAGGGGTTTATGGTAATTTATACTGTCACTTGTATAAAATGTCCACTCTTTGTATGAGGCAGTTGGTAGGTTCTCTTATGTCTGCCCATGCATTCAAACCGCTCAGCGCATGTGTTCAAACCTGTTCCTTGAGCGTTCAAAAGATGTAGGCACATAGGTTTTGGAGCTACTACGTGTCCAGGCTGCTGCCTGTGGTAGCCTTTCTTATGTGTCAATTTATTGATTAGGACAGTCTAATATAAGTTAGCTGGTGCACCATGTAGGCAATAAGTTGAACATACCTCAATTGCATTAAGAGGTTCTGTTTATATGATTTCAGTTCCTTGAAGAAGGCATTTTATTTATTTGTTTTTAATTTGTATAGTTTTTTATACTACCCATAAGGCTAGGACATCTGAATCAGAGTTTCATACTACATAATTCTAATTCTTGTTCACAACTCTTTATGCTTCATTAACAGGAAGGGTGTAGATGACTGCATGATCATAAAGTGCAATTCTTCTATTCCCCGTCAACCAACTACTTAAAATTTCCACAGCTGTTTTATTATTCATGCGAATTTTTCTATTATCAGCTTGATTACAATTGTAAATTTCACTTTTGAACAGTATAGGATGCCTGAGGCGTATGATCAAGGAGTTGTAAATCAAGAGAAAAGATTTGCTGCAGCTATGCAGCGGTACAGGTTAGTTCTTTTATAGCCACTGCTTTTGCTGTAATACTTTCTTTTGACGGCGGAGAACAACATATTTTTTGTATATTTTAGCATACTATGATCACTTGCTTTATGTCATCTTCATTTGCATTGTTTTAAGGTTTTTCTTCATCCATGTAGAGACCCTGGTGCTGAAGAAAAGATGAATCCATTTGCCGAACAGGAAGCATGGGAAGAACATCAAATTGGTAAAGATATTTTTTTCTTACCTTTTGTACTTATTTGGATATTTTTCCTTACCTTTTGTACTTTTTTGTCTTCAATCACACTGCGGGAACATTTTGAATATGGGTTGTAGATTCTGCTGTGGTTGACATATTGAATGTGTTCTTATTGCAGGAAAGGCAACTTTAAAGTTTGGCTCAAAGAATAAAAAACAATCACATGATGATTATCAGTGAGTACTTCATGTTTCTCTCAGTGTGGTATGCATTTCTATTTGTGTACATCTCATGGATAGGATTTGACTCTTCATTTAATGCTCTTTCATCTTGTCATTGTTGTTTGCCAACTAAAACTGATTATCTTATCACAACTACCAAGTCAATTTTATATGTTTTTTATATTTTAAATATTCATTAATTCTTTCCTTATTTGTTTATTCTAGGTATGTTTTTGAAGATGGAATCGATTTCATCAAGGCATCTGTGATGGATGGTATCCAGGCATGTTTGGGGGATAAAAACATCTTTGGTATCATGGCTTATATAGTTTACTTTGTTATCATTTTGCAAATGAAGTTCTAACCTTTTTAATTCTTACGCACGCAGTATGAAAATGAGTTGCCTCCTGAGACCCCTGAAACATCCAGTGCAAAATCTGAGCTACAAAAACTTCAGGTTCAAATATTTTACTTCTTTTGATAAAATTTTCCTCAGTTTGTTCCCTGTTCTTTGTGTTGTGGTGTTCAAGTTTTTGATAGACTGGGTTTGTCTCGGCCTCACTAAATCATATTTGGTAGATATTATCTTGGCAGCCCAAATTGGCACTCATCACATTTAATTTTAGTGACTTAAAATAATATATTTGGAATCCTGATTTTTAAGTCTGTTGTCTCCCCTTGCATTCTCTTCAGGAAGAGAGGAAAACTCTGCCCATCTATCCCTATCGTGAGGAGTTACTCCAGGCTGTTAAAGAGCATCAGTTTGTAGATCTTGAACAATCTGGTTGGTGAAGAGTTTTTTCTGTGCATCATTCTAGATAAAGGGGTTATTGAAATGTGTATGCTTTAAGCAACTTGATTCATTTATGCATCCTAGATGAAATTTCTGAAAACTGGAGTTGGGGGACTGAATTGACTGATCAAGCTGGGTCTAGAACAGTGTCTCCTTATGTGAGGTCTCTTATGACCCAATTGCAGGCTTATAACTTTTCAAACAGGGGTTACTGCACTTGTATCTTGGAATTGTTTAGGTCTTTATCCACTATCCAGGTTGGTGCAATCTGTAATAGAAACAACGTATCTCCTATCTACTTTGAGGCTTTCAGACTCTACATTTAGGAGCATCTGAGAGAGAATACTTACTTTGATGAAGTATTCATTTCAGGGACTAGATGGAAGCACTCATTTCCGTCCACCCATAAATGGTCTTTGCTATAGGAATATGAAATTTTTTATGTTTTGAAATTTTCATTTAAATGGTCTTGGGGAAAAGTTTGAACAGTGATGCCCCTTTAACTTAGTGAAATAATTTACTTTATTTAGATTATTCTTTATCTTGCAATCATCAAGCCAAATATTTAAAACCAATTTGGAGAGTTAACAGCTTGTCATTTTATTACTATTATCATTAGTTTTCTACAAAGTTTTCTTTTTAACCCTTTTGATGTTTTATCGTGCTTCATAGTCGGCACTGTTTTAATGGGAAAAGGCTACAACATTAATCATGATGCATCTGTATTTCCTTTTCCTAATAATTACTATGTTACTTACCCAGGTGTTATCCTGAGCAAAATGGTTTATATACTTTTTCTTTTTATTCCAATAGGTTATTGTTATTGTTGGAGAGACTGGTTCTGGTAAGACTACGCAGATACCTCAGTATCTTCATGAAGCTGGGTACACAGAACATGGAAAGGTATACTGATGAATCAAGTATAAATCTTCTCATCCTTTTTCTTTTGCTAAATAAATAATATACTATGGATTAAAAGAGCAGAATTTTTGTTTGCACGGGTTATATTATTGTTTATTGCTCCACATCAGTGCCTCTTTATGCATATTTTTCCCAGTACTTATAGTTGAAAATACAGTATTTTGAAGGAGTGCAGTTGGAAAGCGTGCTTGTTGAGTCACTTATGCTTTGCGTCCCTTTAAGAAAATTGCCCTTTAGTCATTCAGTTTTGTTTTGCCTTTTAATTTTCTTTTCGCCTTGTTGAATGAATGGATCTCTTCATCTGATCATCTTTTTTGTTTGGTTATATAAACTGAAATTGAAATAGGATTTCTAAACATTGATGCTGTCGCCATCAAATGCTGTCATTCAGTGCTTTCTGATGATTAATTTCTGTTAACATGTCTTTACATTGAGAAAACTCAATAATGCAGCTTTATGTCAAGAAAACTCATTCTCCATGACTACTAGTGATTAAGAAATTATGTAACTGATTATTGATATGATGCTTCCTTTTTCGGTGTCTTATTGCAAATGAGAGAGAAGGAAAAATGAAAATGTGGTTGTGGAGGGGTTTTTGGTTATATATAATCATGATGCTGTCTGCATGGTGATTTTTATGTAACACATTGACATATTGCATTTACTAATGATATCTATAATTGTTATCATTTCTCATTCACTCATTTATTATAATTTATGGAATTGAGCTGCATGCTAACTCATAATATCTTGTGTTCAGTTTAGAGTTGGGTGAATTTAGTTTTAATAGAAGAGGGCAACAGGATAAATTTCACGATGAATGGGTATTGGGGAATTAAAAATGGGAAAAGCTAAGATTAAATATGGGGCATTGCACATGATGACATGATCAAGTTGTATGTAGAGCCGTCTCATTTCAGGCACTGCATTTGAGGCATGCTTCTTGTTGTATCATTGCTGTTTTGCATGTACTTTTTGAGAATTTGCTTCCTGTCACGCATGTCATGTTGTGTGATGCCTGACTTGATGTGTTCCATCCATGCTTTTTTTTTGGACTTGAAATGCTTTAGAATGTCAGAAATGCTATAAATCCTCAGCGGCTAGCGGGTGGGTTGGTAGGCTGACCTTTCTTTGCCACATATAGATTATGCTAATCCAAGGAGCAAGCCTCCAAATCCCACAGTATGCAATTTACTATATGGAATGACATTTATCTATGTGGCACAACATAAGCCAAAGAGCCAAACCCTGTTTTAAATAACTGCTGAGTTGGCCGAGATATCAATCGATATCTCATTTTTTGTCTGCTGTTGATACGATATGGGAAAATCGTTCGCCATATCGTTTGCAACAAAAACTGACCGATATTTGAAATATCGGCCGATAAATCGTCCGATATCGGGCAATAAATCACCCGGGATATCACCTGATATGAAATAACTTATTTATTGCACGACTGTGTGCAAATGTACATTGTTTTTTTTTTTATCATCTTTACATGCATGTTACATCATTTTTATTTAGTAGATAATATTTATGACACTAAATCAACTTTTAGTTATCAATATTTCATTATATATCTTGTCCAATATGAACGGCACGGTATGCGTGTGACATCTCCCTTGATATCCGATATCCGATATGAAAGACCCCCATCCGATACGATCCCGATATCCGATATTTAAAACCTTGGAGGCAAATAAAATCACACCCATATTTGCTAGAAGAGGTAGTAGAAGAAATAGGAACCAAAAGGTCGTCGATCTAGTTTAGACCATAGTGGATTCCCTTTCTTTCTCTAACTAGCTTGGTTTCTGAAATCAACCCCCCTTCTCTTTGCTTGTCCACCCTTCATCTGTGGTGCCCGCCCTTCCATGATTTGGTTTCGTACTAAGAGAAGTGAATATTGATATGGTTTTAACACTATTATTTGTAGCAGAGCTCCTTTCCATGACTGAAGTTATTTGAATTTCAGACGAGGTGCCCTAGAACCTTCGTAATAGACTCTAGGCATGTCTGCAACAAATGGATGATCAAATTTAAGCCTTTTCCCATTAAACCAAGTTTGCTAATGGAACAATAATCTAAATTGAGAATCACAGAGAATTATCACCAAGCTTCTTTTGACCTGCTGTCATCTGATACAAACTCTTAGAGCTGGTCCTGAGTTCCTGATCAACGAAGCTGTTGCGAGATAAGGGGGGACCAACCTTATTGGTCACCAAATTTGAACTTATGCACCAAGTAGCTGCACCAAAATTCTGGTTCACGCCAGAGTCCATATGAAGGGGAAGAGGATAAAAATTTGTTGAAGAGATTGCATGTATCTTTCTGACAGCTAGGATGACAATCAGAATGTGGATCATCTCATGAGGAATATATTTCTCCTTAAAGCAGCTCAGATATCTTATTATGTTTCATATGTGAATTACCCGTTTGTTGGCTCTCAATGTATTGACGGTGTGGCAATCTTTTGCATATTCAAATGCAATTGGCAGTGCTCTATTCCTTACTTTCTTTGTGCAGGCTTTTAGCATGTTCTGTCATAGCAGAATGGTTCTGCTTTGTTATTCTAATCTTACTCCATTAAGGATTTAAAATTTCTGCTGTTCGCCTACGGCCTGAGCAAAATTTCAGCACAAGTTTATGAGAGATCTTGGTTGTATGTTAGTGTTAAATATATGGATATGTTCCTTTGGTGTCCTTTGCATGCAAACTGTGTGTACTTCTGTAATCTTCTTACCTCTTTGTGATGCCACTGTAAGTTCATGCAAATTTGCCTTTGACGCATTGCATTTCTCTGGTTCATTTTACTTTTTTACTTGGAAATCATTTAGACTGAAAAACATACCTAAAACATCACCTATATGTGTTTTTTGTAAAACTAAATACCCCATTTATAGTTGGATGCCAAGCATTGGGTCTCAGAATTCACATTTAGAAGATGGCAGGGTCTTTAGATGGTCTGTTATTGTGCCTGATATCATTATGAAGCATATTTTTGAATAAATTATTGTAGATATATATCTCTTACCTTGTGGAAATGGTGAGTATAGAAAAAGTCTAAAACTTTATAAAACTCATCTTTGTCCTATAGTGATGACGTGACGTTAACCCAGCTTAATGGCAATTTGCCTTTGAGACATGAAACTCCGCTTATTATGTGCCAGCATTGCACTAATTGGTTTAATTTTAGAGATGCACCATAATTTTTCCTTTATAAGACATTGCAAGTAGTCTATATTCAAGTTGCTGTTGTAGAATGTATCTGTATTTTTGGCTCAACCTAATAACGATGTTGGCTGATTTTGCATTAGCAACTCTTTGTTTTGGCACACTATTTAATTCAAGATGTACCTCGATGCCCTTGTATGCTGATGTAACAGGGTAGATGTCTGCTTGATTGATGGGATTTTGTTTTTGATAGGTTGGATGCACACAGCCACGCCGAGTTGCTGCAATGAGTGTTGCTGCTCGGGTATCACAGGAGATGGGTGTTAAACTTGGTCACGAGGTTTTGCCACTGCCCACTTTCTTGCTACACTACAATGTGCTAGGATCTAGCAGACACAGAAACTTTTCTGGCTATTACCTGATATTGTGGTTTGTGATCTTTATGTACAGGTGGGTTATTCCATTAGGTTTGAAGACTGCACTTCCGAGAAAACAGTTCTGAAATACATGACCGATGGGATGCTGTTGCGGGAATTCCTTGGGGAACCTGATTTAGCAAGCTACAGGTAGAAAATCAAACCAAAAGCCACATCCATCTTTTTATCACCATTTATTATGTTAATGATCTTCCTTTATGCCTCACATATCAGCGTGATCATGGTGGATGAGGCACATGAGAGAACACTTTCAACAGATATCTTGTTTGGTTTGGTCAAGGTAAGACGAGATACTCAGAATTTGGCATTATATTGGTTCAGTGTTATATACCAGATCTCTCATTTTGCTTTGCCAGATAGGCCTCTTTGACTGTCTGCTTTTAAGAACTGGCTGATGAAATCATACAATAAGCTTTACTGATAATGCCTTTTTTTTCTTTCAATTTCTTCAATAGGATATTTCTCGCTTCCGGAAAGATCTTAAGTTGCTTATTTCAAGTGCAACACTTGATGCTGAGAAATTCAGCGATTACTTTGATTCTGCACCTATTTTTAAGATACCGGGGAGGCGATATCCAGTCGAGATAAATTTCACTACAGCTCCTGAAGCAGATTATATTGATGCTGCAATTGTCACTGTTCTTCAAATACATGTTACCCAACCACCAGGTGATATTCTTGTGTTCCTCACAGGTCAAGAGGAAATTGAGACAGTTGATGAGATATTGAAACACAGAACAAGGGGTCTAGGAACAAAAATAGCAGAACTTATAATATGTCCTATATATGCTAATCTTCCTACAGAGCTTCAGGCCAAGATTTTTGAACCTACCCCAGAGGGGGCTCGGAAAGTCGTCTTGGCAACAAACATAGCAGAAACATCATTGACTATCGATGGCATAAAATATGTTGTTGATCCTGGGTTTTGTAAGATAAAGTCATATAATCCGCGAACAGGTATGGAGTCTTTGTTAATTAATCCAATCTCTAGAGCTTCTGCAATGCAACGAGCTGGAAGATCAGGACGAACTGGACCTGGAAAATGCTTCCGGTTGTATACTGCATATAATTATCATCATGATTTAGAAGAGAATACTGTGCCGGAGATCCAAAGAACTAATCTTGCAAATGTGGTGCTTACTCTTAAGAGCTTGGGCATTCATGATTTGGTAAATTTTGATTTTATGGATCCACCACCATCAGAAGCACTGCTCAAGGCCCTTGAGCAACTTTTCGCCCTTAGTGCATTGAACAGTAGGGGAGAGTTGACCAAAGTTGGAAGGCGGATGGCAGAATTTCCACTTGATCCAATGCTCTCCAAGATGATAGTTGCTTCAGAGAAATACAAATGTTCAGATGAAGTCATATCCATTGCTGCTATGCTTTCTGTTGGAAATTCAATCTTTTACCGACCGAAGGACAAACAAGTACATGCAGACAATGCTAGGCTGAACTTTCACATTGGCAATGTCGGAGATCATATTGCTCTTCTCAATGTAACTTTGAATCTTTTTCTCATTTTCAATTGCATTTCCTCTGAAGCCAGCGTACAGCATATTATTTAATACCTAGTAGTTAATAGGTTTTTTTGTTATTCTATGAGTCTTCAACATACTTCTTTCTGTTAGTTCAGGTCTACAATTCCTGGAAGGAAACCAACTTCTCGACTCAGTGGTGCTATGAAAATTATATCCAGGTATGATCAAAATAACTAAAATATTGCTAGTTACTATTCTATTTCTGGTGTTTCATCTCCCTCCCATAAAAAAGGTTCCAGATTTTTGTCACCTTTTGCTTTGTCACAGATAATCATATTTTTTCTCCTTTTAGAGTATAGTTCTGAAAATGACGCTACACGTGTTTTTAAACCTGTTAAGGTTTTTATTCCAAAGAGAAAAGGATAACCTAGTAAGATTTTTAATTAGATTTACAACATGAGAAGCTTATATTAGGACCTTTTAAGAAATAGAGTAAATAACTCTTGAGATGATTTGGAAATTCATAACCTGGGTTCTGCTTTCCTTGCTCCTGTTTTGGGTTTTGGTATTTATATTTTGTTTACAGGACTGCTTAAACCTTCTAGAAGGAATTTCAAACCATAATGTTCTACAATAGAATTAGACAAATATTAAAATGTGCATATATACAGAATTACGTGTCTATGAATCAATTAATAGTTGGAAGCTGTTGCTCTAATAAGAAAATTAGACTTATGGGTCACTTCATATATAGAGAAATTGGCCGAGTACTGTTAAGATTTGCTCATTCATTTAGATGGTTAGGTGTTGGTTAGAATTAAGCTGGCCAGTCATATGCTTTGAGACTTTCTAATCATGCCTTCTTGCAATTATCTAGGTGTCTCTATTTTGTTCTTCTGTTTCTAGGATGCAGTCTGGGAAATCTATAAATGCAGTCCGGTCTTTGGTTCCTTGCTTGCAGCACATATCAGAGAGTAGGGATTTCATGATGAGGATTGGGTTTTATATCAAAATTGAATGGCAGCGAGAAACTTGTGTCAAGGAAGATTCATCTTTAATTTAACTTATGAGAGTAGGATTTATAATGCCTGCTTCTGATAATAATTTTAATTAGGTGCTTCTTGGTGTTTTCATTTCCTTTAATGATTGAGAATAAACATAGCTATTAGTCGTAGCATGGTTAGATTCTTGCATATTATGATAATCCGACCTTTTTACTTTTAAAGATTTAGTTTTGGTGGTAGTTTGTATACCTAATTTTTTAGATGTAGTGTCTAGATGCTAGAGCAATCTTATGGTGAAATAGGTTCTCGGTGATAAATTTTTCTGTACCCAAAGGATCTTTGTACAGTAGTTGAGAAGTCAACAGCTCAGGTCCAGGATTTGAATCTTGGATGGTTCTTTCCTAGGGTTGCACATTTCTTTAAAAAATGATATGTGTTTGTCCAAACAATCAGTAACATACATATCCTTGTTTATTTATACGTTCTTTTTTACCATCTTTACCTTACCAGGTTCGGAGTATGAAACGAGCTAGAGATATTAGAGACCAGTTGGAAGGGCTTTTGGAAAGAGTTGAGATTGAGCTTACCTCAAACCCCAATGACTTGGATGCAGTAAAGAAGGCTATCACGTCAGGTCTGGAGCAAAACTTTTCATTAGATAAGATCATCAGCGCTTGCATCTGTTGCGTTGACCTGATATCAAGAATTTGCAGGGTTTTTCCACCATTCAGCCAGGCTGCAAAAGACTGGTGCATACCGAACTGTTAAAAATCCTCAAACAGTCCACATACATCCAAGTTCCGGTCTGGCACAGGTAAATTAGGTTACATTATTATGTATCACTGGGCAAAATTTATATTGAACATCTTCAAGAGCCATAACCGATCTTTAAATATTAAATATTCGAAGGATGTCATATATTTTGATAAGGCTCTGCTAAAGGCAGTTCAAAGAATTTTCACATTTGCTGTATATCCTAATCAACTGAGTATTCTTGTTTGACTAAATTTCTGGTGCTTATATTTTTCTTAATGTTTCAGTAGAGTTTAGTTATCATAGTAGTTGATACAGGTCATCCTTTATGGGATTTATTAGTGCAATTGCCTTGTCTTTTTTAAGTAAACCACAGCTACCTTGTACCAAAGTTTCTTCTTGACCATGTAAAACACCTGCATCACCCTTTATGGGGTTTATCAACTTAGTTTCCTTTTATCCTTTTTATGTAAACCACATTTACTTCATGGAAATATTTCTTCTTGACGATGGATCTCAATTCCATCTGTTGCATCTCTCCATCTAGGTGCTTCCAAGGTGGGTTATTTATAATGAACTTGTTCTCACTACAAAAGAGTACATGCGTCAGGTAACCCTACGAAATCTGTTGTTAAATTGTTGTTATATTTCTAGTGTTTAAAGAATCGATGGGTCTTAATTAATTAATGGCAAATATTGCAGGTTACAGAATTGAAACCTGAGTGGCTAGTTGAAATTGCACCGCACTACTATCAATTGAAGGATGTTGAGGAATGTATGCAACATGCGTGTCTTTTTCAATTTATCTTTATACATATATAATACATGTTTCATATGTAAGTTGCTAACTTGTTTCATTTGAATAGCTGGAGCGAAAAAGATGCCCCGCGGTGAGGGTCGAGCTGCAGCAAGCTAACAAATTGTCCAACTTGGTATTCTTATACTTGTTGGTTAGGATCCTTTAGGAACGCTCTGACTGCTGAAGAGAATCCTCATCCAGTGAGAAAACTAACAGTTCAACAGTGTGGGGCATCAATGGAAACATCTGCTGCCAGTTATTTGATTATAGGGGAAAACATTCCTTCAACATGAAAATATGTACAGGGAACGGTCGGAGGCTTCTTTTCTCTCCTTGTCTGATTTAGACAGATTGATCATGTAAATTTTGTTGTAGAAGATTTGTGAATATCATATCAGAAGGTGAGAATTGTAAACTATATATGCTTTTGGCGAGCATTTGCAAATGTAAGAGGGAAACTTTAACTTAGCGAGACGATACGTCTAATGATACAGATCTTGCAGAGTGTCTTCCAATTTGTAAAGGTTATATTAGACCTGGAGACAATCAACCAGGTTCCCTGTTCTAATCAAATCCAGTATATGGCCATGAAGGCTTCATATTGGAATCATCTTTGTGATTGTTGTGGCACCCTTATTGAGCTTCAGACATTTTTTGTAACTGGGTATTTTTTTGTATATGGTGATTCCACTTGTCAAAGATGATTCATAGGGTGATTTTGAGTTGGTTTCACCTTCATCATTGGTTGTCAATTCTTGTCGATTTTGTATATTTTGGTAAGAATTAACTCAATTCTCCACAAAAAAAAAAAAAAAATGTCTCTTGTATCTTTTGCATGGGTTAAAGCTCTTGGATCCAATTATAAGAAACCACAAGCTTGTGTGCATGTACGACAAAAGAACACAACAGAACTCATGGGAACAAAGCATACATGCATATTCAAAACTTCAAGGGTTTTCTTCAGCAGTCATCTGTCGGTAAGAAATTAACCGATCGGTCATGAAGAAAATGAGAGAGAGAGAGAGAGAGAGAGAGAGAGAAGAGGAAGAAAGAGGAGCTGAGAGCGGAAGAAGAAGAGGGTTGACTCAAGGATGAAGACGGATGGACGAACAGACAAAATTTCTGTATGAGTCACAAGAGAAAATCTCTAAACAGTCGGTTTTAATTATAACAATTACCAAACCCTAAAAACTAGACAACAAAAGAAAACCTGACTTCCAACTTTGGAACAGGACTGATAAACTTCTCAGTTCTCATATCTAAAAACGCAGCAGTAACCAATGACAGGGGATACAAAGTATATTCTGACTAAAAGGCAGCAGAAAAACATAACAGAGGAACCAACTCTAGTTAGCTATGACCCCCCAAAAAGAACCAAGAAGGCATTAAACGAGGTACCAGGTCTCTCTAAAGAAACAACAACTATAAAGAATCTTCACCAATTTGACATTTCCAGTCTTCTTCTTCCTCCTCCTCCTCTCCTCCTCCTCCTTAGATGACGGCGGGCATATCCTTGAGCCAAGCATCGAGGGGCTTCCCGATCGAATACACAATGAATCCAATCTCCCTCGTCTTCTCCACATCAACCACATTGCGCCCGTCAAATATGAAGGCGGGCTTCTGCATGTTGTCGAAGATCTTCTTGTAGTCCAGGGTCTTGAACTCATCCCACTCCGTCAGAATGCATATCCCATGAGCCCCCTTGGCCGCCTCATACGCGTCCCAGCTCACGCTCACCTGCTTCACTGTCGTTGGGCTCATCGGCTGGAGATGGATCGGGTGGTCCCAATCGAACTTGTTCATCGCCAGATCCCTCTGTATCTGGTCCTCGGTCACCTGAGGATCGTAGATACTGATCTGCGCCTTGTCGCCCAACAAACCCTTGCACACGTCGATGGCAGGGGTCTCCCTAGTGTCACCGGTATCCTTCTTGAAGGCGAACCCAAGAATGGCAATCTTCTTGCCGGAGACGGTGTTGAACATAGACGACACAACCCGGTTCACAAACCGGCTCTTCTGGTAGTCGTTGATCTTGATCACCTGCTTCCAGTAGTCAGCGACTTCCGGCAGGCCATTGCACTCGCAAATGTAGACCAAGTTGAGGATATCCTTCTGGAAACAGGAACCACCGAATCCGACACTGGCGTTCAAGAACTTCGGCCCGATTCTGGTATCTTTTCCGACAGAGTAGGCGACCTCGGACACATCGGCGCCAGTGGCCTCGCAGAGAGCGGAAATGGCATTGACGGACGATATCCTCTGTGCGAGGAAGGCATTGGCGGCGAGCTTGGAGAGCTCGGCGGACCACAGGTTGGTCGTCAGGATTCGGTCCTCAGGAACCCAGTTGGCGTACACGGCTTTAAGCGCCCGGACCGCCTTCTGGCCGTCGGCGGTCTCCCGCCCGCCGATCAGAACACGGTCAGGGTTGAACAGGTCCTGAATCGCAGTACCTTCAGCAAGGAACTCAGGGTTTGAGAGGATCTGGTAATTGATCCCCTTGCTGTTGTGCGTCAAGATCTTCTCAATGGCCTCCGCGGTCTTGACCGGGACGGTGGACTTCTCGACCACGATCTTGTCGGACTTTGAGACGTCGGCAATCATGCGGGCGGCGGACTCCCAGTAGGTGAGGTCGGCGGCCTTGCCGGCGCCGAGACCGCGGGTCTTGGTCGGGGTGTTGACGGAGACGAAGATGATGTCGGCCTCGCGGACGTGCTTCTCGACGTCGGTGCTGAAGAAGAGGTTCCGGCCGCGGCACTGCTTGACGACATCGTCGAGGCCGGGCTCGTAGATGGGGAGCTGGTCGCTGTTCCAGGCGGTGATACGGGCGATGGAGATGTCGACCACCACGACCTCGATGGCCGGGCATTTCAGGGCGATCACCGCCATGGTTGGGCCGCCGACATAACCAGCTCCAATGCAGCAGATCTTCACCATTTTCGGATCGTACTGTGACCTCTGTGATCAAGAAGAAGAAGATAACAAAATCATTCACTGAGATCTGTTTGATGATTCAATTAAAAAGAGCAACAATATTTCAGATCTGTGGTTCAATTTGCAGCAAGGATCGAGGAAACACATAGATCCAATCCATGTGATGGAATTTGATCATTTAGATCAAAATAAAAGAGAGGATCTAAACAAATATCTTAATTCTTATGCAATATATTTCAATAAATAAAAGATTTGAAACATCTGCAGATCTAGCATTAGAAAAACCCAGATCTGAGATCCAATTGAAAAAAAAAAACCCAGATCATGAAATCATCTAAAACAAATAAATACATCGAAAATCAGAACAAAATCTAAATTAATTCCAGCAGATCTACACATTTCTGGCCTCATTATCACAACCCAGCCCAGAATTGAGATCTAAGGCAGCAAAAGAACCAGATCTAACACACACAGGTAAAGAGACAAAACTGTTCCATACAAAGATCCATGATCATAGACAACACAAGACCAAAAAAAATCACATTTTATTTTAGAATGTCCTAGGATTTGTGGGCACCCTCTCTAAAAACGGCCTTATAAACAATAAGACAAACAAAAGCTTTATAGATCAAATGAATGAAATCTTACCTCCTCAAGTGCTCCCAACTTCAGCAAAAGAGAATGCAAGAGAGTGAGAAATTAGAGATTGTAAGAGAGAGAGAGAGAGAGAGAGAGAGAGAGAGAGAGAAATTATTAGAAATTAGAAGGAAAGAAAGGTTACAGAGAAGAGAGATGGGGGGTGCAGGTCCTTAAATACCCAAACTCAGTCTGAGATCCACCCTCCTCCTTTCACGAACTAACCATGAAAAAAGTCAGATGCATCTCAGCTGAGCTGTACCATTCCACACGTTTTCAAGCATACAATGAGCCACCAAACTTTACTACAGTATATTTTTATTAACCCATTTTCCCACAATACCTACAAAATTCCAAATTTAAAATAAAAATTGAATCTTTTGCTTTTTTTTTTTAACCCAGGAAGCTGCACTCCACCTTCATGAACCAGCTCGAAAGCTCAAATTTTTATTGGTGGGCAAGGTGGGTTGGATCCAAAAGTCTAATCTTTTTACAATTTTGGACATGAGTCATACTTGAAAATGAAAATAGGGTTTTTCTTATATTTACCCCTCAAATTTTTTATATTTTTAAATTTACCCCCCAAATCTTCATATTTCTAAAATTACCCCTCAAAATCATCCCATATTTTTAAAATTACCCCTACTGCTGGTTTCAGTTTGTCATTTAATAGTTTTAAAGATGATTACCTAATTAACCCCACTAATACTTCTTAAATTTGACAGGATTTTGTTTCCAAGTTAGAAACATGGTTCAGTTTAGTTGTTCATAATAGGTGAAGCATGCACACAAATAAAAATTGAGAAACTGAAACAAGCACATTACAGTACCTGAAATTTGAATAAAAACTATTTAAAATTTGAATACAAACATAATACAAAATCTGTTTTTTTTTTGGGTTTTGAGGGAGACAAAGCGACAGTTTAAAAGAGAGAGAGAGAAAGGTTAGGGAAGTATTAGTTGAGTTAATTTGGTAATCATCTTTAAAACTGTTAAAAGATAAACTGAAATCAGCATTAGGGGTAATTTTAAAAATATGGGATGATTTTGAAGGGTAATTTTAGAAATATAAAGATTTGAGGGGTAAATTAAAAATATAAAAGATGTAAAGGGTAAATATAAGAAAAACCCATGAAATAATACAAAGGAAAGACTCGGTAAAAAAGTTGCATCTTTTTTATGACAAATCTCAAAGCAGAAGATTATAGATTGAAGGTTTCAAAATTCTAACAAGTGAATGAGGTTGGCGGTTCACACAATCTGTCTAAGCTCCTGCAAATCAAGGAAAGGGCCAAAAAGGTCGGACCTTTAGAGTGCAGAATGAAGAAGAGAACCCCAGCCATCGCAATCAAAAGAGATCAAATTCCATCACATAAATCCAAGACCCATTTGTAGAAACCAAACACAATCACAGAAAAAATCGAAAGAGGACAGGTGCCAAAAAAAAAAAAAAAAAACTACTAACAAATGTCTCCGGGTGAATTGGAATGAGGTCCAATTTTAACTGGGTCATGCGTTTTTACCAATTCCAATTAGAAAGCGATTGACAGCTTAAACCCACAAAAGAAACGATTGATTGATGAGGGCAATATTTAAAAAAAAAAAAAATCTTATTTTAAAAAATAATTCTAATAAAAAATCACTTTCAAAAATAATTATCAAAATTAACTTCTGAGAAATGACATCAGTGCCTTCCTTAGGTGCTGAGCGGTTTTCTCTCGCTTGTGTCATGTCATGTTAGGAGCCATGATTATTTTTTTATTCAGATTTAGCTAACTTAAACATAAAATATATTGAAATTTACGTTCATATTTGATGAACTCGGATGAAAATACTAAAGTCTTTTGTTCCAGTAAATTAAAGAAACCCTAATTACAAAGAAAACATGTGAAGATTAGTATAAGATGCGGGAAGAGTGAAAATGCCCCCAAATTAGGGTCAGAAACAAAGGTGGTGTTGATTGAAACGTAAAGATTACTTCAATTATTATTTTTTTCTTTGAAAAATCTAGAAGAAATGAGAGAGATAGGAGAGTAAACATTTTCTTTTTCCCCTCTTTTTCTAATATTTTAAAAAAAATTCTCAGGCTGTAGAGTGAAAAGGCAAAGAAGAGATTGGTTCTGTGAACAGAACGAGCCAATAAAAGTTTTTTTTTTTTCTTTTTTTTAACAGTAAAGAATTACCACTCGCAGAGTAATTATACTGTTACGCTGGGTCCCACCTGCCAATGGTTTTGAATTATCCATTTGGAGAAAAAGGGGGGAAAAAAAAAAAAACAAAGGAGCAAATTATGGGTGATCGCGCAGAAAATTTTGCGTGCTAAAAATAGAAATCACTGTAAATGCGTGATAACCCAATAACATGCCCCCAATCTGACCAGAACTTTGGATTTATAATTCTTAGAATCACATGTAATAGATTATTGGGCAATTTTTTTGATAAAACTTTTTTTTTCAAATTTAATTTAAAAAACAGAGCTTTCTCAAATTTATTTTCAAAAACAGATCTTTGTCGGGCTAGCTTGGTGCCATGTAAGGCACCGGGTCATTTCGTCCCGCCAGTGTGGCGTGTGACAGCCACAGGCTTATGCTTTTTTTGGTTCGTGATTGACGACTCCAGAAAAAAAAAACCGAGTCTCAGTTAAGAAATTTTTCGAGTCTCCGTGTGAAATTGAGTCTCAGTGAATTTTGCCGACACCAGAGGCTCAGTAAACTTTGTCCGGGGTTGCCAGCCCTAGGCCAAAATGTAAAGCTCAAAATTGAGCTTTATTCTTGGTCCGCGGTTACACCCCTGACCAAGCATTAGAGCTAAAAAAAAAATGAGGAACTTGGTCCGGGGTTGTCAACCCCAAACCAAAAAAGCACCCGCTATGTAGCACCCGGAACACGCTACGCTAGCGGAACGAAACAACTCTGCACTTAACGTGGCGCCGAATTGACCTGTCAGATGCTGACATTTGGAAATAAATTTGAAAGAGGTTTGTTTTTAAATTAAACAATAACGATGGAAAAAATTGCCCTAAATAGGAAAATAGGTCCTATTAAAGGAATATTTTGCTACAGCCACTGCTTTGCTTCATAATTAAAAAGAAAATCAGCGTCATAATTTGATTCGTTACAGTCCCATCCACATCAACATTAGCTGATTCCTCCTAATCACTACTTGTTTATATATGTTCATTTCCTATTTTATTCTTTTCTATTGCCTCTGACGTTGCTCTCCCCTCGACCTGACGAAAGTAATTTCGCGGGTCAACCTGTACGGTCAGGTCGCCATAGGGGTTGAAAGGGGGCGGGGAGCCTCCTCCTGGGGTCAGGGGCGGAGCCCCAAAGAATTTTATTTTTTGGATCAACTTTTTTGCAAATCTCGTTTTGCTTATGCTCGCGATAAGTTTGTTTGTGTTTAGATCTGCAAAGCATTAGGGATTATTCGATTTTAGTGGTGAGGGGTCTGATGATGTTGGCGATGCTGATATGAGCATTATGACTCATGATCGTAGCCCTCTGTGATAAGATATTTTATAAGGACTGTAACAGAGTCCTCACAAAAACTCAAAAATATGACATGTTGTGAGGACTGCGACCACTCATAAATAGTGCATTTTATGAGAATGACGGCCATGATAGTAATTCTCAGAAATAGGGCTGCGATAATTTTGCAAGGACTGCAATCATAATCTTTCATAAAAAATAAGACATTTTTGTTAGGATTGTGATCATAGTCGCAGCCATATATCTGTGATCATTTTGTGAAGACTGCGATCATTGTCATAGTTTAAAAAAAAAAAATAGACATTTTCGAAGCGGTCCGTTTTTTTAAAAAAGATTTCTAGGGGCATCATCGTTTTTCACCGCTGATGAGTGCTTCAACGCTTGACACGTGAACGCACATTCTTACTTTAAAAAAGGAGATGACAGAAACGAATAAATTATGAACTTGAGTTTTTTTCTCCTAATTATGATTCCACGCGAGGGTGCAGTGAAATGAAAGATTTGAGTTATTATTGATTCTTGATGTGAATTCCTAGATAAATTGATAACACGTTAAATACTTTTATACTTAATTGTCTTTTTTTAATCTGACTACAGTCTCAACAAGTCTGGTATGCTGAAAAATTAATTTAAAATCACACTTTAGATAAAAGTTAGAATATTAGAGGAGAAATATTAGATGTGAATAATCCGTAATACGAATATAAATCTGATAATTTATTGAGCAGAAAGCCTCAAGCAGATCTTAATTTTTCTAGTGATCTTAGATCTTAATATGAATCCTAGGAATTTAGACTGAATCTGTCAGTGGGATTTTGTTTGGTGAACCAGATGTCTTAATAGAGGCATGAGACTCAGCCACCTGGCCAACGTACAAGAGTAATGCTTATTCGACTTGTGACGTGGTCCAAAGACTTTGAGCTGGCTGAAGGGAAAATAGAAAAAAACCCTGCCCACAAGTTCTCTTATCTCATGGGTTTTGATTTCAACGACGTACACACATTTTGCTCTTCTTTTCAAATGGCATAAACTGATCTTTTTGCCCTCATTGAGAACAATACTTGCTTAAATTTGGGTCAACACCCAATTCAATTTATGTGACATGTGGAGAAAGTATCTGGTGCTTCAAGGATACATACGTTATCGACATTTACAAGCAAGATACTGCAATTCATTGCACTACACGGGCGTATATTGACATCACAAGTAAAAAAACCATATTAAAACCCAAAGAGGAAACGATTACAGAAATCGATAACAAGAAAGCCACAGAATTTACAATCTGACTCCAATATGTGATCTTAATATCACTCAGAGTCACGTCCCCTTTACTATATCAATGAAAAAGGACATTTACACTGACACCACACTTTTATACAGATTAATGGAAGAGAGGAAGGATACACTTGCCAACCTCAGTTACAGCAACAAGTTTTCGGCTGTGGTTACTTTTCACAAATTCATCCAGGAAAACTATAGCTTCGCAGTAACTGGTAATTTAAGCGACGCCAAAAATCCAGGGGCACCCGTGCCGTGCAAACTGCCTTCAGGGAAGTAATAGACTGCACACACAATTGAACTCTCGAGTTGTGAACCTCAGGAAAGCCTCAAGGCCAGTTCCTGGAGAAGAGCTCTCTTTTGTGAGGCAGTTATCACGCCATTACTTTCAGCGTTTTCTAGAACGTCAGTGACAATGGAGGCTGCTCGTCCAAGAGGCTCCTCTGTTGCTCTCTTCAGCATAAAAGCCTGTGTGGTGCACAATTTTAGCATAGGTTTTAGTTTGGGCAATAATTTGAAAATGTCAGGAAAAAATGTGAGATATTGTTCAGCATAGAAATGCTTAAAATGAATTTAGAAATTTCAATACTCAAAGAGGAGGAAAAAGGATGCAAATGTTTCAAGGTTTCATTCCTGATATGTAATTCATGCTCATATAACAAGACGAGTACCAAAGTTCCGTCCAAATTCTGGGGCCACCTACCTTCTGAGGCAAAGACGGTTCATTACCGTCCCAATTTCCTTTCTTTGATTAAGAGTACTTAACGAAATCAAAGCACCTCAAGAGAGGTTGCAGGTAAGACATCATCTGGGCAAAACACCCAGACGAAATAACAGCTCCCAATCACAAGAGCATAAGATGCATTGGTGAGTAAACAAAATGGAAACTACATGCTGAGGTCCTGCTCATTGTTCCACAGCTCCTGTTCTGTGGCTCCTCTTCCTGCTCATACAATGTGATCAATTCTAGGCTACAAAGATTCAAAATTCTGATCTCTATATAACTTCAGAATTGAACATGCAAATTAAATCTCACTTTGCTCTCAGCACTACAAAATCAGACTCTCTCTCTCTGCGTGTGTGTGTGTGTGTGTGTGAACCCCTTGAAACCTTTCCCACCTTTTTTATTCTAATTTGCAGATCTGCTAAGATTAAAGAGCTCAAAGAATAGAAAAACATAAGCTCCAGTGGCGTACCCAAGACTTCAAACTCGGGGCACAAAGTGACAGTTCCTTTTGTACTTGGATTTTTCTTATGAGAAATTTATCCATGCTCTTTAAATTAGCCTACAAAATGTTGGAAAATAATATACGAATTACTGCTAAGCTATTTAAATTAAACTTTCAAGAAGGAAGAAACTTCTCTGTTTTTATCGAGACGTACGGAGCACTGTCCTTAAGAATTGATCGCGCCCCTCTGAGAGAGTACCTCGGTGCAGCATGTTGATAAAGGCCTACCTTTCAGGATTCAACGATCGCTGGCCCTACAAGCGTGCACTCGCAATGCACAAGCCCTCGAACAGCTCGATTTTGTTTCCTCTAGAGATGCAGGGAAGCAGAGAAGAGTTTGAGATAATTTCAAAAGAGGAAGAAGATGGTTGCGTTGTGTTTTTGAGAGCAAGAATGAGGTCCTTTATAAAGAGAGTTTTTCATCATCAGAAAATCCTTAAACATATAACACAATCCTTGGACAGAGGAAAAAATCTCACCTTGGCCAGAGTTCACTGTAGAACTTGGGTAGAGAGCTCTCAACGGCTAACTCTGACCCAATCACAGGACATGGAAATGATGCGAATCTCAGTAGCTATATCTGACCAAATCTGGTGATAAGATTTGAAGGGATTTTATTTTAATTTTAAATCCAAAAATAAAATTGGCAAACTTAGCCTATTCGGTCACACCCGCAAGGCTCTGAAACCGAGATTTGCACCCCCCTCCCCCGCGTG
Organism: Agave tequilana; assembly: GCA_038442645.1. Lineage (NCBI taxonomy): Eukaryota > Viridiplantae > Streptophyta > Magnoliopsida > Asparagales > Asparagaceae > Agave > Agave tequilana. The sequence continues at coordinate 61,265 of JAVJIF010011029.1, read as the reverse complement.
GGCGATGCCGGCGCACATGTGCATTAAGGTTTTCGACCCGATAACCCAATTTCCTTCACTGGGCCTCACAAGGCTTGTCACTTGCGCGCGCGAGCACCCCTTAGTTTCTAGCCCACACAACCCATCATGAGAGAGACTTCATATTTAAACACTATAAAGTTCTTTTCCTATCCAATGTGGGACTAAAAGAACTTTGCATAATTTTGAAATACCCTCAAATACAAACAATCCCCCACTATTTCACAATTAAAAAAAGAAAGAATAATAAGAACGAGAGAAAAGAGAAGGAATCAAATATGAAGGAAACATGAGAACTCAATGCCTCAATAGTGGTGACTTTTGGTCTATGAACCATTACCTAGGATATGTAGGTGTCCCACATGAAGTTAGTGAAACATAAAGTTTCTATGAACCAATCTCCCTAATTATGGATCACTGACCGACTACCCACATATCATTCTCAGAACGAATTGTTCAAAACGAGTTGGCACGAATCGGCCATGCACCCTACTTGGATATTTATGAGCTCTCTAGAGAATATGTTTACACTCTCATAAGAAGCGGCTCCACTTCCACTCTCATATAGGTGGATCCATCAAGTGTGCATTGCAATTAAACACACCACCCAATAAGAGATGTGGTAATCCATTAAGAGCTAATGCTCATCCATTGCATATTGCAATATGCACTATCTACATCATAAAAAGGGACTTTTCAATAATAAAATAATGATAGGGCCTCGCCAAGCCAACAAATGATTTGTTATTACCCATATGAACCTCTTCATAAGTTCATCAAGCACATAGGTTGGGTTACTATTATTTTTGACTCTTTGTTATAGACATGAGTCTCATTCCCCTCGATGTATTATCCACTAGTTTATCCCTAGTGGTTTGGTAAATAGATCACTTATATTAAGCTCTGACTTCACATAGTCAAGAGATATGATCCCATCATCTAGCAGCTGCTTTACAATTTTATGTCTTAGGCGTAAATGTCTACTCTTTCCATTGCATATTTTATTCTTAACTCAAGCAATAATAGCTTGGTTATTACAATGAATAGACACAGATAAAGTTGGTCTCTTCCAAATTGGTATATCAATCAAAAGATTCCTGAGCCATTCAGCTTCAGTGTCTGCCTTCTCTAAGGCAACAAACTCAGACTCCATAATGGAGCAAGCTGTCACGGTTTGCTTGTATGATTTCCAAGACACCGCACCCCCACCAAGTGTACTCACATATCCACTTGTGGACTTTAACTCATCTGAATTTGAGATCCAGTTAGCTTCTGAGTATCCCTCTAAAATAGAAAGAAAATCACACAATATGTCAAAGTATAATTAATAGTTCCTTTTAGATATTTTAGCACTCGATGTAATACTGCCCAATGGTCCTTATTAAGACAATGAGTGTAACGACTAAGTCGTCCCACGACATAAGTAATGTCAGGTTGAGTATAATTCATCAAGTGCATTAAACTACTAATGATTTGTGCGTACTCAGATTGTGACACATTTTGTTCTTTATTCTTTTTTAAGTGAATGCTGCCATCATAAGGTGTGAAAACAGGAGTGCAGACAAAATGACCAAATTTCTTCAATATTCTTTCTATATAGTGTCCTTGTGAAAGCATGATACGATCAGAATCTCTAGTTATTTTAATTTCTAATATCACATCTTCACCCATGTCTTTCATGTCAAAATTAAAGGATAAAAATAATTTGGTGTCATTTACAATTTCTAAGTTTGTACCAAATATAAGCATATAAACATATGATAACACCAACAATATCCTCAAATTTAATATAAACACATTTAACAGCTTCATTAATCTGATAACAATAGGAAATAGAACACTATCAAATTTATCATGCCATTGTTTGGGTGCTTGTTTTAAACCATATAAAGATTTTACAAGTTTGCAGATTTTGTATTCATTTTCAGTTGTCACACAACCTTCAGGTTGTTTCAAATATATTTCTTCTTCTAGTTCTCCATTTAAAAATGTAGTTTTAACATCCATTTGATGTATCACAAGCTTATGAATAAATGCTAAGGCAAACAACACTCTAATAGATGCAATTCTAGTCACAGGAGCAAATGTATCAAAATAATCAAAGTCTTTCTTTTGAGTGTATCCTTTAACAATCAATCTAGCTTTAAATTTATCCAAAGACCATCAGGTTTCAGTTTTCTTTTAAATATCCATTTGCAACCAATTGATTTTGCACCTGGTGTCAAATCAACAAGTTCCCAAGTGTGATTTGACAATATGAATTTTAATTTATTGTTAATAGCCTCTTTTCAGAATGGAGCATTCGGAGAGGAGATAGCTACTTTATAAGTGAGAGGGTCATCACCAACAAGAAATGTAAAGAAATCTTTGCCAAAGTCAGTTTCTTTTCTAACTCTTTTACTTCTTTAGTTCAATCTCTTCATTATCATCAGATTCTTGTGCATGACTAGAGGATGAAGAATGAGAAGATTTATCTACATGAGTTTTCAACGAAAAAACATGCTCAAATAATTCTGTATTTTTTGTTTCAACAATAGTGTTAACCTCCATAGTATTATTATCACTTCTAACCACAAGAAATCTATATGAAGTACTATGATGTGCGTAACCTATAAACATGCAGTCAAAGATTTTGAGTCCTAGTTTCTTTCTTTTGGGTTTAGATAGAAGAACTTTAGCTAGGGACCCCCATTCTTTTAGATAGTTTAAGTTTGGTGCATGCCCTTTCCGGAGTTCATATAGGGTTATGCCGGTTTTCTTATATGGTATTCTATTTTGGAATATGACAAGCAGAGAGTATAGCCTCCCCTTAAAGGTTCAGAGGTGCACCAGAACTTATAAGCATAGCATTCATCATGTCTTTGAGTGTTCTATTTTTCCTTTCAGCAACACTATTAGATTCAGGTGAATATGAAGGAAGTCTCATGAATTATGCCATGTTATACACAAAATTCATTATATTGTTTAAGTTCATATTCACCACCTCTATCCGATCTCAATCTCTCGATTTTCTTATTTAGTTGATTTCAACTTCTAATTTATATTTCAGAAACATTTCAAAGGCTTCATCTTTAGATCTCAACAGATAAACTACTATACATCTAGAATAATCATCAATGAAGGTGATATGAAATCTTTTACCACCTCTAGTTAAGTTATTTTTCACACTATGAATAAGCTCAAGCAATTCAGATTCTCTTTGTACACTTTTGCATGATTTCTTAGTGGATTTAGATTCAATATATATTTCACATTTGTCACGATCAGATATAGGTACATTATGCAAGTAACCTTTATCTTTTATTTTCTTAATGCAAGAAAAACAAACATGTCCTAACCTACCATGTCAAAGATCATAAAAAGATCATAAGAGTCAATCATGTAACCAGAAGAAGTAGATGCATTTTCATTCATGATTTCAAGTACATTCAGCATAAATAAACCCTGACTACAATACCCTTTACCAACAAATTGTCCATTCCTAGTCATTACAATTTTATCAGATTCAAAGCAGACCTTAACTCCTGCTTTTTCAAGAAGAGAAATAGAAATGAGGTTCCAACGAATCTCTGGAACATGAAGCACATCTATAAGAGAAAGGATCTTTCCAGAAGTGAGCTTGAGACGCACCTTTCCCTATCCACAACAGGTGAGGGCCTCAAATCGCCCATGAACGCTTGTTCACCATCATCAATAGAGGAGAAAGAAGAGAAAGCTCCTCTATTGGCACATATATGATGGCTTGCCCTGGAATCAATTACCCAGTTCTTATTATGTGCAACCATGTTAACTTCAGAGACCACAGCAGCAATAATGTTACTCTCAACCAGGCTAGCTTGCGGTTTGGATGGAGCCTCTCCAGTCTTTCGGAACCTACACTGTGCCGAGTAGTGTCCGGTTTATCACGCACAAAACAGTTTCCTTTCTTCTTGAAAGTAGAGTTAGGGTTTTTTTCATCTTAGGGCGCTGATTTGATTTGAAGTTTGGCTTATGAAAATATTTCTTTGGTTTAGAAGGTTTGCATTCATTAGATTTGCCTTGAAAGTAAGCTCCTTGGCTCTTTCTATTTTACTCTTTGTTTTTCTCTTCAATTCTAATATGAATTATTACATCTTCAATATTCATTTATTTTCTTTTATGCTTCAGTTTTTCTTATAATCTTTTCATGAGTCGGGTAGTTTTTCAATTAGGGCTCCAGCAACAAAGCCTTCGGGTAGGCTAATGTTTTCATTTTTAAGATCATCAATTAGAACATAGTATTCATGAATTTGAGTGGAAATATCTTTTTCATCAGACATAACAAAATTCAGAAAATTTTCATTAGCAAATTTTTGAGTTCCAGCATCTTTTATAGTGAGTTCCGTTAAATGGTTCAATCCTAGATGTCAGGCAGAGACTTAACATTAGTAGCAACAACCATAGCAGTATCCATATCTACTTTTAAGATTGTTAGAAAATAATGTATGAATTACTGTTAAACAATTTAAATTAAACTTTCAAGAAGGAACTCTGTTTTGATCGAGGCGTCCGCAGCACTGTCCTTAAAAGTAGATCGCGCCCCTCTGAAAGAGTATCTCAGTGCAACAGGTTGATGGCAGCCTGCCCTCTAGGATTCAACGATTGCTGGCCCTGCAAACGTGCACTCGCAATGCACAGGCCATCGAACAACTCGATTTTGTTTCCTCTATAAATGCAGGGAAGCACAAAAGAGTTTTGAGAAAATTTCAGAGGAAGAAGATGGTTGTGTTGTGTCTTTGAGCGCAGGGATGAGGTCCTTTATAAAGAGAGTTTTTCATCATCAGAAAATCCTTGGGCAGATAACAATTGCACAGAAGAATAAATCTTACCTTGGCCAGTGTTCACTACAGAACTCGGGCAGAGAGCTCTCGATGGCTAACTCTGACCTAATGACTGGACATGGAAATAATGCGAATCTCGACAGCTATATCTGACCAAATCTGGTGATAAGATTTAAAGGGATTTTATTTTAATTTTAAATCTAAAAATAAAATTGGCAAAACTTAGTCTATTCGGGTCACCCCTACGAGGCTCTGAAACCCAGATTTGCACCCCCCCTGCGCAAGTGATGGGCGATATGGGCGCACATGCGCATTAAGGTTTTCGCACCCGGTAACCCAATTTTCTTTTCTGGGCCTCACTGAACTTGTGTGCGCGCAAGCACCCCCTAGTTTCTAGCTCACACAACCTATCATGAGAGAGACTTCATATTAAACACTATAGAGTTCTTTTCCTATCCAATGTGAGACTAAAAGAACTTTGAATAATTTTGAAATACCCAAAATACTAACACAAAATTGAACACAATATCTATTGTAGAGCATGTATTCCATAAGGCATAAGAGAAAAATTTATCTAGTTTTCTAAGCTTAATATGAAGGTGACAGATTCCCATTAAGGTTAGTGTAGAATGCATTTTAAAGCATGCATCTTTGCATTTGAATCCTAAGCTATTTTTCATTCGAATGCTTAATTCCTTTCCAAAACTTTAAAGAACACAATGATAAACGAATAAACCTATAAACATCGTTAGTGATGCAAAATATTACTTAATATAATCATCACATAGTACAAACGATATGCACAAATCTATATGACAATTCAAAAAACATTAGATGAATAAATTATACTTTCCCAATCTTCATTCCAAAATCATATACTACTACACTATTAAACTTTACTAGTTGAAAGTCTAATTAAAAGCTAAGTCTCAAATATTATCAATTTTAAGTACCAAAATATACATCATAGGGATAAGTTAATCTGGAAGAAAGTTTGAAAAGCTACTGAACAACAAAGTCATATATCATAGATTCATAAAGTACAAAAATTAAACAAAATGCAACCTTATCTTGGAGATTGATTCGAGCTGCTTGTCTTGAATTCAAGCTGCTCTGGAGCCCAGAGGGTAGCGTTGAAGGGCTTTGATGAGGAAGGAGATCAAAGGCCTAACAAGGGTTCTTCACTTCTTGTTCTAAACCGCAGGCAACTAAAAGAGAGGTCAAAAGACTTGAACCCTAAGTTTCGCAGCCAATGCTTTCTGCTATTCACTGTCGCTGACTCGCCGTTCACTGCGTTTTGGATTTTAGAATTTGGAAAAGATAGTTGAGAGTGGCGCGCGCGCACACAGAGAGAGAGAGAGAGAGAGAGAGAGAGAGAGAGAGAGAGAGTATGGGAGGGTGGGTGATTGAATTTAATTCTCAACGGGTAAAGGGAATTGGGTTAGGCCAAGCTGCCTTTATTTGTTTAATAAAAGAACATGGGTTGCTTTCAATTTAATTGGGGGAACAAGCACTGCACCTATAGGGTTTTTCTGGTGGGGCTTTTGGGGAGGGGGAGGGGGGGGGGGGGGGGTGTTCAATTGACCCCCTTGCCTCTGCCACTAATAAGCTCCGTCCTTTTCCTCAAGCTGCAACCACCAAATTGCTATTGTCTCCCTCCTCAACTTACTCGTTTCTATTTCTAGGTTTCATATCCCTGTTTCTCTCTCTTGAAAGGAAGGCAAAAAGCAAAACTAAGTGGGGAAAACATTAATATAGGGGAGAGATGAAAATAGCGCCAAGGGCTTTAGGTTTCTGATGTCGGCACAAAGGAAACGACATAGCACGAGAACCGGAACAATTTTGCGTAAAGATGTCAACCAAGCTTAGTGAAGAGCAATTATTATATTTTAAAAAGCAGCTTGCACCGCCCACAAAGGCAAAGATGGCACTCAAGGCACTCTGACTAAGTAGCAAGCGATCAAACTAAGCACTTACCCCCCGAAGAGGAAATAGTTCCTCACCGGTAACCAACAAGGCCGTCATCATCTCCAGCTGTTGTCGGAGGCCTCTGACTACCCCCTCGCGATCCCCCGTCGCCACTTCCATGGCTCTTCGCTATCTCCCACCTCGCATGCCCAAAAAGACAGAGGGGCAAGGAATGGGTTAGGAAAGATGCCCTAACTCCATCCCAAATGGGTCGGGTAGGACCCGCTTAGGATGACTTAAACTATGATTTAAGAAAACAACCGATATGAATACTTTTGTGGATAAGAAGATTAAATAACATTATTTATATATTTAAATATGTACATATTAAAACTTTCTAATTTAATCATTGCAGCAAATCTCAGAAAAGCCAACACAAACACGGAGATTTATGTGAAAAACTTGAAAGGAAAAAACCGGAGAGAGAAAGAGATTCAACTATAATTATGGCGATAACAATGGTGATTCTCTGGTGTGCTAGGGTTTCTGAGTTCAATTGATCCTCCTTCCGCGTTGGAAAGATCTACTATTTATACAAGTAGTGTCTGTTAGATAAGACTGTAGAGTCCAGCTATGTTTAAACATTTAACCGCTTATCTCAGAGGCAATTAGAGCTGAACATCCTGGTTTGAATAGGTTAAGCGATCATCTTTATATGGTAGTCTGCATCCAGCTGTTGATGTGATTGATCTGTTTCCGAGCTGTAACTGTCAGGTTCAAATGGAGATTTGGCTAAGAGATAAGGATGCCCGTAACTGATTTTATATCTTTTTTCTAACCACCTAAACTGCTCGGAGTTTGAATTGAACGAGGACTCCCGCTCAGAGGTTTTGGAAGCGGCCATGTGTCGTGCGCCTGTTTAGTGCTGAATGGACACGTCGCGTGATCTCGAAGAGGACGAAAACTAATCATTACAAGTGCCCCCTCTGCTTCCCTATCTTTGGAGGAGGTCGGGGGTACTCTCTCGGGAGCTATGGATTCCCGTGAACTTTGATAGATTGAGGGGGGAGCAGATGGGGAAGGGAATTTTGGGCCTGAACTCGTGTTGATTGTTGTCGCTTCGGTTTTGTCTATTATTGGCGTGTCTCTACAGGTTAGTAGAGCCTTAAATACGCGTCCCATTTGTAGTCGCGTCGGTCAATTAACCACCGCTTTTCGAGGAGTCACGACGTTCGAGAAGGGGCTGCATATCCAATGCGACAGTTCGGATCCGAACCGTCGCGACGCCTGTAGGTTATTGATCGAGTGGCTCTTCGTCTTCTTGGGGATTAAAATTTTGAATGGTTGGCGCTTGGGCTTCTTTTCTCTCCATAAATAGGGCGGAACTCTTCTGGGTAGATCTGAGTTGCTTCTTGAAACTTCCTTGCTTCTGAGATTTCGCCTTGTTCTGTGGGTGGTGATGTCTCCTTCCTTCTTCGTCCGGTGAAGGAAGGAGAGGGAGAGGATGACGATGGTTGTTGCGCTCATGGTGTTCAGGAGTCTGTTTGTCGAGGGGTTTCAGTTCTTACGATGAGCTGGTCAAGAAGCTTCGGCTCTCACAACGAGGCCCGACAGTCAGGATGGACATAGAATGTTCTAGTTTCTACTTGGTATGCACATCTGGACTCTGACTAGAACAGACCGGGCATGGGTTGGGGCTCGACGCCCCTTTTCTTCCTTACAGCGATCATAGAGCAGACAGCATAGGCGTACTTGATGACGATTCTAATCCTTGAGACTGGTCATCTGCAGTCTTATTTAATGTCGCTGCCTTGCCTACCACCGCTCTTGAGCTCATCTTCAAAGTTAGGGTTTTGGCATCGGTATCTTTCTCGCCTTGCAGGTTTCAGTCTACAGTTCGAGGGGTGATCTCCCTTGCCGGTGTCTTCCTGAGAGTTTTCGGCACCCTTGCCTTCCGACCGCGACGGATTTTTTGTTTATGAGCCATCTCCTGGATGGTGTTAGGGACGCGGCCTTGGGCGTATTTGATTTTTCTCTCAGAAAGTGCACACATGTAATAGATCTTGTATTGCTCTTGTTAGGTGTAACCATACTTGTACAAGATGGGTGTAATCAAAAAAACTATATAACAAAGCAGAGAATTTAAATGAAAGTATTGTTTGAATCTTGCTTGTAATTGACTTCTTATTGCGTCTGCTCGAGTTGTTTTGGTCCCGAAGCATTTGGAATGATTTGGTGTGTAATTCCCAAGTGGGTTTGTTCCACATTGGTACCTGTGAATCTTACCTAGGTGAATCCCCTAGTTTCGAGGTTGTGTTGTCATTGTAGTTGTCTGGGTGGGCTCCGAGATAGACTGTTGACTCGCTATGGGTGGCCATTAGGGTGGGTCGCATATAGGCTGTCTCTGAGCAGTCCATGCAGGCAAAAACTCGTATAGGCTGCTGACCTGCTCGGGCGGCCATCAGGGTATATCCCATTATAAGATGACTCAGAGCAGCCAACATGGGCGAGCCTCCATCTTTTAGGGCGCTCCCCGAAGGGTCGCCGTTAAGTGAAGACCCATATAGGCTGTTGAGAGTGTACGTGATACTCGGCGCATGAATCAGAATTTGGTGAAGCGTGATTAAGATAGTAGAAAATGATCTTTGCATTGGGTATTACATGATTTAGACATAATATTGTTTCAAGTGAAAAGAATTTTGTTGCTTCTTGAGTTGGTTCTCATCCTGATCAGCTAAGATGTACGACCCCTTACCTCCACGAGCGATGATGATGTAGGGGCCCTCTCAGTTGGGTCCAAATTTCTTGATCATTCTGCCGCATAATCTGATCGCGTGCTTCAGGACTAGGCCTCCGACTTGAAATTCCCGAACATTAACCTTCCTGTGGTGCGCGGCCCGGATCTGCCGTTGGTAGGCTGTGATGCGGATTTGCGCTTGTTGTCACTTCTCTGACTGATCCAACGCATGAGTTGGGCATTGTTCAGGACTTGATCCACTCCTTCCACTGGAGTGTCGGCGTGATGTCGATTGGGATGATCACCTCAATTCCGTATGCCAATGAGAACGGAGTTATGCCAATGGAGACGCGTTTGGTGGTCCTGTAGGCCCAGAGCATTCCGAAGAGTTTCTCCACCCATTAGTCTTTTGCTTTATCCAGACTTTTGCACAGATTGTCAAGGATAGTGCGGCTGCTGATTTCAGCCTGGCCATTGCCTTGAGGATAATAAAGTGTGGAGAATCGATGGTGATCTTGTATTAGGCACAAAAGTTGGCTACCTGCTTGCTGGCAAAGTTAGTTCCGTTGTCGGAGATGATGGTGTGGGAGACCCCAAAGCGGCACACTATGTTCTGCTAGAGAACTTGATAATCTGATGCTCCGTGACTTCGGAGAGCGGCACTGCCTCGATCCACTTGGTGAAGTAGTCGGTGGCTACCAGCAGGAATTGCAACTGGGGCTGTGCTCGGGGGATCGGTCCAATCACGTCCATCTGCCGCTGCATGAAGAGCCAAGGACTGCGCAAGATGTGGAGGTCTGTACTCGGCCTGTTCGACGCTGGAGCGAACTTTTGACATTGCGGGCACTTCTTCACATAATTCTTGACGTCGTCGAACATCTTGGGCCAGTAATACCCTTGGTTGATGACCTTGTGGGCGAGGGAGTGACCTCCCGCATGGTTCCCACAATCGTCGTTCGGGTGCATCACTTTCTGAGCTTCGTCTGGTCCGAGACATCTCAGATACAGGTCAGAGTGGAGCCTGGAGTAGGATTTCTTGTATAAGATGTCCCCGAGAAGTGTGTACCTAGTGGCCAAGTGCTGGAGTTTCCGTGCTTCTGCTCTGTCATCGTAAAATGTTACGTCTTTTAAGTTGGCAATAATGGGGTCCCTCCACCCTGGTGAGGCATCGAGGCGTAGGATCTCTCCAGTCGGTTGTTGGACGCTCGAGTTGGCGATATGCTCAACAAGAATTTTCCGTCTAAACTGGAACACCATGGCTGCCTTCAGGTTGGTAAGTGAGTCGATGTGATTATTTTGGATCTGGGGACCCATTTGAAGTCGCATCGGGAGAATTTAGACTTCAATTTGAGAACGAGCTGTGGGTATTTTGTCATCCGAGAATCTCTTGCGACGTATTCACCGCTGACTTGGTTGACCACCAGTGAGGAGACACACTGAACTTCGAGCCATGTGACCCTGAGTGTGATAGCCGCTTGGAGTCCCAGCTAGGACTGCCTCGTACTCGGTTGCTTGTTGGACGCCGGAAAACCGAGGGCAAAGGACTGCTCAATGATGGATCCTTATGAAGTGGTGAGGACAATCCCGATGCCTGCCCCCGTCCACGTTTAAGGTTCATCCTTCCAGTAGGTCAACTTGCTCAATGACACCTGGGGTGAAATTGGCAATAAAGTCAGCCAACACCTGGCCTTTGATTGTTGTCCTTAGCTCGTACCTGAGTCCATAGGATCTCAGCTCCGATGCCTATTTTGATATCCTCCCGGTTGCTTCCGGATTTTCCATAACGCTTCTCAGGGGGTGCTTTGTGAGGATTGTGATCAGAAATGTCAGGAAGTAGTGCTTGAGCTTCCTCGAGATGATGAAGAGAGTAAGAACCAACTTTTCTAGCCTCTGGTATCTGGTTTGTGGTCCGTTCATGGAGTGGCTAACGTAATACACCGACTTCTGGACGCCTTCGTCTTCACTAACCAAGGCTCCGCTCACAGCCGACTCCGAGACAACGAGGTGAAGATATAGCGTCTCCCGAGGAGGGTTTTGACAGCAAGAGTGGTGAAATCAGATACCTCTTCAATCCTTGAAAGGTTGTCTCGCATTCCTCGTTCCAGCAAAAGTCGGCCCCATTCTTCTTCAAGGCTTGGAAGAAGGGCCTGCATTTGTTTGCGGATCGACTGATGCATATTCAGCATCTAAACCTCCTTCACACAAGTGGGTGACTTCATATTTAAAAATGCAGATATCTGGTCGGGATCGGCATTGATGCCCCGTTGGGTGACTAGATATCCCAAAAACTTTCCAGAAGCCGCCCCAAATATGCACTTCTCGGGGTTGAGCTTCATTTTGTATTGCCTAAGGAGATCAAAGGCTTTGTTTAGATGTTGGAAGTGATCCGTGCGCTATGTATTTTTCATCAACATATCATCGACGTATACTTCCATGGTGCTCCCAGTCAGGTCCTTGAAGACTTTGTTAACCATTCGCTGGAACGTGGCCCCAGCATTCTTGAGTCCGAAGGGCATCACCTTGTAACAGTAGATCCCCGACCAGTAGTGAAGGTTGTCTTGTCATCATCTGGTGGGTGCATTTTGATCTGATTATACCCGAAAAAGGCGTCCATGAAGCTAAGGAGCTCGTGGCCAGCTGTCGCCTCTACTAGTTGATCGATCCTCGAAAAGGAATAACTGTCCTTTGGGCAAGCTTCATTGAGCTTGGTAAAGTCGATGCAGACTCTCCATTTGCCGTTCTTTTTCTTCATGAGAACGGGATTAGAGAGCCAGTCGGGGTAAACCGTCTCTCGAATGAAGACAGCTTGAAGCAGGCGGTCGACTTCATCACTGATGGTGCAACTCCGCTCTTCGTTCATTCTCTTCTTAGGCTTCTATTTTATTGGCTTAGCTCCGCCTTGATGGAGAGCTTGTGGCAGATGACCTCAGGGTCAATTCCAGGCATATCGGTGGGGGACCACGCAAATACGTCTGAATTCTACAACAAGAACTGTTTGAACAATGTCATCTCAAGAGGGTGTAGGTTTGAGCCGATTCGGAGGGTCCGCTCTAGGTGATGTGGGTCTACACTGAATGACTCGAGCTCCTCAGTCTTGCTGTCGGGGTTCCCCAACTTGGTAGGTGGTGATTGCTATTGGTCAGCAATTCTTTTCTGCTTCTCGTCCACAATGAAGTCTTCGTTAATATATGTTCGGGAGGCCTCTTGCACCCAACCTGACTTCTTCCGGGCTACAACACCTATTGTCCTAACCATCGCCTGGTTACCCCTTATGTTGGTCATTCCTGATGGTGTGTGGTACTTCAGAAGTTGATGAGTGGTCATGACTGCTCTCATCTTGTGGATCCATGGTCTCCCGAGGATGGCGTTGTAGGGAGAATCGACGTCGAGGACGCAGAACTCCGTGACAATGTTGTATGAATCCGCTCGGACTGGGAACTCGACTCTTCCAGGAGAACGGGCTTCGCTCCCGTCGAATCCATAGAGAAGCGACTGGGTCTGAGGGATGATCACTTTCCGGGCCAACTCGGGAGTGTCCATTTCATCTAGGGTGTGTCCATACAGGATGTTAACACTACTTCCCCTGTCAACCAGGACCTTTGACACTTTGCAGCAGTCGTGTATTGCCACGACCAAAGCGTCATTGTGCGAGAAGTGCACGGTGTAGGCGTCTAATTCAGAGAAGACAAGCATGCCCAGTGGTGAAGGCGGGCGTGTCAATAGTGCCGGATAGTTGTCCCTCCGAGCCTTATTAACGTAGACAGTGCTTCCCTTTGCGGTGGTGCCTTCTATCAGAGAAGTCCCGGAGATGGCATTTAACTCCATGTATTGGATAAGGGCGCTATCTCGGTGTTCGTCTATGGTCTCGGGCTGCTTCTGCACTCTGACCTTCGAGGGCAATCTGAGGTTGAGGATGAACTCTAGGAGATATCCTTCGTTGATCATTTCCTGAAGGTGCTGTCGGAGGGTGCAACAGTCCACTGTGAGGTGGTCCCTCCCGTCATGGAAGGTGCAGTAGTCTCTGAATCTAGGTCCCATCGGGGTTCTGTAAGGACGGTCTGCTTGGGCGCCTAACAAGGCTGGTCTTTGATGGCGTCGAATACCTCAATAGGTATCCAGAATGGAACGACGTCGGGCTCTACTGCACTTCCCTTGCTGGATTTGAGCGCACGCCTAGGTGGTTTGTAGACAGCGGCAGTGTTGTGGTTCAGATTTTTCCTCGGGAGGAACTGTGGCTTCGGCTTCTCGACCTCAGGTCCTTGTTTGGGAGGGCGACTGGTGGCAGCCCGAGTCGCCTCTTCAATTTACATGTACTCCTGTGCTCGGACAAGAATATCCCTCATCTTGGTGACATCATTTTTCACCAGATACTTGTAGAATAAGTGGGTGACCTGCAACTCACTGATGAATACTACTGCGGTAACCTCTTCATTGCAATTGTACACCAGGGCCATCTGGCTCTAAAAGTAGCTGACGTATTTTTTCAGGCTCTCCCCTGATTTCATCTTTACCATGAGGGGATGGTTATTATTCTTCTGGAACTCTCCCCGAGAAGCGAATTGGTTGTAGAAATTGTCAGTTACATCTTCAAAGCTTCGAAGGGAGTTCTTCGAGAGCGAATAGAACCAATGATAGACAGCTCTCTTGAGGCTGGAAGGGAATGCTCGACAGAGGAGGTCATCATGAGCATAGACCGCCATCTTGCCCTGAAACTGGCAGAGATACAGGTTAGGGTCGGAGGTTCTCAAGTAGTGATCGAAGGTGGGCATCATAAATTTCCTCGGAAAACAGAAAGTGATGATTTCCTCCGACAATGGTGAGTCAGAGGATCTCAACCTGATGCGCTCTATTCCTTTCAGAAACTGCTGGCACATTTAGTTGAGCCGCTTCTGGACTAGATCAGTGATATCCTCAATGCGAAGGAACTTCGAGGTTCGAAAACGTCCTGAGTCCTCGGAGCATTCATCATCGCGAGTCTCCGACTAGTCACGCTTTGAGTTGCCGATGGAATGCGCGGATTTCCCGTCGTGCTGTGGTGACGGGGGAGCCCGAGCTTTTCCTTGTGCGGAGCGGGAAGACTGCGACTTCGGCAACGTGTCGACTTGTTTGAGTAGTTAAGCGAGAGTTCATCTTTATGTGGTAGTCTACGTCCAGCTATTTATAGGATGTCTAAAAATCATGATGGATAAGTCATCAGACGCGAACCTCCCAATGCAAAGGTCGCGTTTCAATTTAAAACGTGGACCTCGCGTCCAAGAAGAAACGCAGTTCAGACGCGGATATGAGGAACATGCGCCTTACTTTAAGCGCGAGTCTGAGTAACTCTGCGTCCTATTTCAAGCGCAGGTCTGAGCAACTCTGCGCTCTACTTCAAACGCGAGTCTAAGGAACCCCGCGTTCTGGCTGAGACGCGGTTTAAGCCCTACGTCTATACAAACGCGAGATCCGCGTCCAACGCGAGCGTTTCTGTTATAACTGTCCCCATTACTGAGTCAATTAACTCCCCACGTAATATGGGAGTTAATCCCCATCATGGAGGGATTTTAGGGACAATAATACCCATATGAATCCCTATAAATAGTCTGAGGAGCTATGAAGAGGGAAAGAACTCTTTTAGCAAAGAAGGGAGAGAAAAACTTTTAAAGATTAAGAGCTGAGAATTCTCAAGCTAAAAGCTTCTTATTTTTCTCTTGCTTGTTCAAAAGTCTAGAGAGAGGAGAAAAAGAGTAATCAGCGGACTCTAAACACTTAGTGTGTTAAAAACAGAGCTTCCTCCTGATTGATCTTTGAGAGTATCCCAAAGAGAAGCTTGTCATTCAGCCAGTCAATAGAGAATAAGAATCACTTTCCATCGCCGCACGAAGAAGCCAGCCTTAAATAAAGGGGAGAACCAGTTATTCTCCCCTTTTTGTAATCAGAATCATTCTATTGTAATTTTTTGTCTACTCAAAGAAATTTTACTTCGCACCATTTTTCCGACCAAACATTGTTGATATAGCTTATCTGTTTCGAGCTGTAACTGCCAGGTTCAAATGGAGATTTGGCTTAGAGATAGGGATGCCTGTAACTGAATTGAACGAGGACTCCCGCTCGGATATTCTGGACGCGGCCATGTGTCGCGCGTCTGTTTGGTGTTGGATTTACACGTGGCGTGATCTCGAGGAGGTCGGACTGACCACTACAATCATAAATTAAATTATATTGGTGGCATTTGAAGGGGGAAAGGTATATAAAATTAGTGAGTTGCACGCTTAAAAACATGTATCTTATAACTTGTGCTTATCCAGTTCATTAGATGAAAATCTGACCATTAGATTGATTCCATGGATTCAGGATGAATCATTGAGTATCCAATCCGTGAATTGTTATTTTAAACCCTATACTTGCTGGATTCACACCGACATATCCAATGTGTATCTAGCAAGTATTTGCATGTGTATCATTATCAGTACATATCCAATACGGATACATGACCTGTTCCAAAAGAATTGTTGCATCAGAGATAATAACTATTACTTTTAAATGAATAAGATAGCTCACTCCTATGCTCCCTTCCTAAATATAAAATTCTTTCATAACAAGTTGACGACATGCCTCGAGCCTGTGTGACCACTCCCTTCACAATTAGGCTCTCACCCAAATGCCTAGGTCCCACATCATAGAATATCATTTCTAAGTACGTAAATATATTGATTGAGAAGAATTGATCCTTTGAGGGAAAATGAATTCTTCAGACCTATGTAGCACAGGCATTCGTATCATGAAGTCGTATTGTGTCGGACACACACACATGTCGTGTGTATTTTCTACACTGCATCACATGTCAACGTGCCGTGTCCATGTTGGTGTTGTCGTACCCATGCGACATAGTTTTAGACTATGTAAGGTTTATGGAGAGTTCTTCGATCGTGAAAAATTCCTAATGTTTCTATGAATGCATCAAAGAGTTGCATGTGAAGCACATCCACATAAATATACTGCTCTTGGCCGGTATAAGGGGACATTCAACACCGAAAGAAGCAACATATTAAAAAAAATGTTTACCAATACTTAGTATCAGTGTATTAAAAAATCTATATCTCAACAAACCTTTGAAGCCATTAGCTTGTTTCAACTACCCATACAGAGGATGGCCCATAATGGCCATTAATTTTGTAAGAATGTAAACAGTGAGAGAGAGAAAGGACCTGGCTATGATGAGACATCTCTAGAATGCATGGTTGTTGAGACCATGGTTCTCCATCTATTTGGACAGGAAAGGGAGCAAAAATCTGGATCCTGATGAACTGGCCCTGTGCCAACCTCCGAGCCCTAGAAAGTCCAACCTTGTAGCACCACCAAGCATTCTCTTGGGTGTAAATATACTTTGATTTAAATGTCAGAAACGAATATGACATAACAGTCATGCTTCAAATTGACTGAAGAAACCTATGATTTTAGAAGGCTGTGACGTATATATAGCTGTAGCTGCAATATGAATAGATTTTCTCGTTACCTGTAGTTTCCCCAGATGCCATGTTCCGCTAATACTGACAACCTCGAGCTTCTTGTCATGCATTGATTGGGGGCCAAAATTGTCATAGTGCTCATCCTCATTTTTCCATAAGTCGACCCCTCCCATGTAGCTTCCAATATTGGCAACAAGAACACCTTCAGCATCCTGAAATATTGTTTATAACTTTATGAAAGTCCTTAACACAACAGTACCACACAAGCAGTAGCAATGATATCAGAGGACAGTTTTATTACGCAGGAAGTAATGGGATAGGCAATATAGGGAGAACAAATAAACAAATGCAGCTCTTTCATTTCATTTTTCACACCTTCAAGAAGGGAAAATACTTTAGGGTCTAAAAGAAAATTATAGCAATCTTTCCATTTATTATTATTTTCTTCTCTCTCACTTTCTTCCAAGTTAATCTCTAAAAGAAACATAGTTGAAGCAACGGCTAGGACTACGGGTAAACCAAAACAAGGTTTGCATAGTAAAGATGGATATGGTAGTTTTTAATAACCTAACAGAGAGAGCTGAATGAAGAAAAAGGATTATTGTGGCTAACTCCAAAATCTCGGGATACACACTTTTTTTGTTGTTGATCAACTTTATTTGAGTAACTAAACTAGAGTAACATATCTTGATTTGCATTCCTTCCCTTCTGCTGTTTCCCTTTGGAGCACACAAACTAAATGTTTTCCTTTTTTGTGCTAAACAGAAAAGCATCAGTTGAGACGGCAGGTCAGGACTCAGGAGGAACAAGTATTAAGAAGAGGATGGAATGAGCCAATAGTGTATGGACAGACATGTAGGACTTGAGTTGCGGGTGCTTGCTTAGGATAAGAACGCAGAGCCAACCTTAATAGTAACAGATGCTGAAAGATGTTCCAATAGGTGAGGTGAGGCATGCAAATCATGATTGATGTCATATTTTTAACCGCTTAAAGATGGTTAAAACCACAAGAACCCACCTCAGGAACTTCTATCTCAACACCATCTACTTCTAATCTGACTTGCCATGGGAAGTCTGTGAAAGTCTTGTCCATGATGTTCTTTGCACCTTCTCTTGCATAGAGCATTTTATTTAAAAACTGCACAGAAACAGCCACAGCGTTCACCTTCAAAACTTAATAAAGGAAATGAAAATTTGTAATATGAAAACTGACTATTCAGCTAGAATTATTACTTTAACCCGAAATAGCCATTTAAATTTATACAAACTGGCCTGCAAATCATGAGCATACAAATTAAACGGAAGGGGAGTCCATAAGTGTGTTCTGTGTTACTCGACAATAACTTGCAGAAGACTGGAATGTTAGTCCAATTGTTTAGGAATGATATATTGTTGTATTCAATAAAATATCTATTAGTTTCTGGGGCACAAATAAGTTATCAGACGCCAAACATGGTGGTCAAGCGCAAAAAGAAAAAAAATACCAATAAGAATCTCTCTTTCTTTTTGACAATATTGACAGAGATTAATCTTGTTCTTACGAAGTATAACAGTTCACATGCTAAAAATATAAAGCGAAGGCTAGGAATAAAAGAAATGGCCGAAGGAATGTTCATCAAATATAAAGCAAGGATGCTTGGGTTTGATATGGCTTGACAGGCTAGTAGAGAGCATGATGGTTGAGGCCGTGAGAAACGACTTCAAGCTAGGTCAGGAACATATTTGAAGTGCTTCCCCCTATTTCTCAAGACAGTGGGAGTAATCCATTTTTAGTCCCTCAAAAACTCTTCCTTTTCTTCATTTCATACTTGGAACCCTCACAGAATAAAATCTCCATGACCAAGGTTGCCACTTGGCACTAATGCATCTCAAGAAATCTCTCTCAACCAGTCACTTGGCACTAATGCATCTCAAGAAATCTCTCTCAACCAATTGCTCTCGTCACATTCCACCTGCATTCCCGCACCATCCAACCCTGCAACACACCACACACACACACACACACACACACACACACACACAGAGAGAGAGAGAGAGAGAGAGAGAGAGAGAGAGAGAGAGAGATAAATCTTAAATATTATTAATGCTAATTGTTAAATAATGAGGTATTGGGTTATTGGGTCTTACCCATTAACCATACCCAGATGTATGGTCTACATATTGTATTCTTGACATCAATAATAAACTTCAATTTTAGGATTTCTGCTTCTAACATGGTATCAGAATATAAACCCTAAACCTAACCCTAGCCGTCACATCTCTTCTTCCTCTTTCCTCTCTCCAACTACACCACCGCCGTCGAACATCTCCAGCGTCTCCTCTGCTCACTGCTGCATCAAATGAGGTTGTCGTAACCTCTCGAAGACTCCACCGCCTCCATCGAAGCCTTCTGTCATCGCCGAAGCCCTAGGCGTCATCGCTTGGTGGCGTCGTGGCCTCAAGGATCCAGAGCCCCCGCCGACTTCTCATGTAATCACTGAAGCCCTTGCCAGGCTCGCCCGCCCTAACTAGTCGACTAGTCCCTCCTGCCAGTGACTAGTCCCCAACAGAGAGTTGGGTGTGTCCCGTCAGTCGACTAGTCTCTCCCACCAGTCGACTAGTCCCCAATAGAGAGTTAGGTATGTCAGTCTAGTCAACTAGTTCTTCCCGTCAGTCGACTAACTGTGTGTTTGTGCATGCTTCTACTCGCATGCTTCTAAAATGCTAATGCTTTGTCTAACACCTTACTGATCTCTCCTTGATGTTATTACCTATGGTTTTGCTCTTGCTGAGTTCTGCTAAAGTGATTATTTTTGTCTAGCTATCTTATTTGGCTGCTGCTTGTTGTCTGGCTGCGATGTCGAGTGCTACAAGTACTTCTTTCTCTCTATTCCTCCATCTTGGCTATCTGATGATACTGCTCCTGTTTTCTCGAACACTGCCTCTAGCCCTTCTAGTACTCCTATTGTTCAGATATCACAGGATAAATATGAAAGGCTGCGTCAGCTCGAGTTCTCTCAACAGGTCATTCATCAACTCATACGTCCTCTTCAGGTATGGATGCTTATATTGTCTCTCCTCATAGACCTTGGATATTAAATTCAGAAGCCTCATCTCATATGACAAATATTAAGGACAAATTTATCTTATTACATATTTTCAATAAATTTTCTTCTGTTAACATTATTGATGGTACACAGTCTCCTGTACTTAGTGATGGGGTAGTTCAGGCTGCTCCATCTTTAATTTAACAAATGTATGTTCTAAAATTTCATGTAAGTTTGTTATCCATCAGTCAATTTACCAAACAAAATAACTGCAGTGTAATACTTTTTTCCTTCTTATTGTGTCTTTCAGGACCTGACAACTGGGAGGAGGATTGGTTTGGGTCGTGAGAGAGGAGGCATGTACATTTGAATGACAGTGTATCTCCTACTAACTTGGTTGCGGATCAACATGATCCTACTCTACTGTGGCACTAGCGTCTGGGTCATCCGTCGTTACAGAAGCTTTGGTCAGGTGTTCATTTTAAGCTTCTGTCTCTATCTTACGTTGTGCGTCTTGTGAGTTGGGTAAGCATCATCGTGTCTGTTAAATCAGTTTTCTACATCTATTCGAGTGCTCCGTACTGATACGCCTTGGAATATATGAAAAATAATGTCTATTTTCTGTTCTAAGAATGGAATTATTCATCAAACCTCTTGCTCTCACACATCACAACAAAATGGCGTTGTTGAATGCAAATATAAACGCATCATAAATGTTGCTAGAACCATGATGATACGTATGCATGTTTCAAAGTATTTGTGATCTGATGTTGTATTAAGTGTTTGTCATTTGATTAATAGGATACACTCCTCTGTTCTTCAAAGTAAAATTCCATTTTCTTGTCTTCATCCTAACAAAAGTTCTTTTCCATTACTCTTCGTGTATTTAGATGTACCTGTTTTGTTCAGGACTTATCAAATGTGACTTTGTCGGGTATTCTAGAACTCAGAAAGGATATAAGTGCTACAATCCATCTACCAGAAAGTTTTTGTATCTGCTGATATTTCATTTTTTGAGTCTGTTTCATATTTTTCTCCAGACTGTCTAGGTACTTCTTCGCCATATATTCATCTCCCACCGCATGTTCCATTGCACCGATTTCTACTCCTAATCTCTCTTCGCCAGTGTCACCGACAAATACTACAGAGCCACATGTATTGAAACCTCTTCGGGTAGTTACTCAGCAATACACTGGGCGGCCAAAGGTTCCGCCCCTCAATAAGTTTCGCCCGACTCCTCTCTTTTTGAAGGTCCATCTCCTCCGTCAACCATCACTCCTTCTGACCTTGATGTTCCTATTGCTCTTCGAAAAGGTAAAAAGTCTTGTACTCATCCCATTTCTAATTTTCTCTTATATCCGTTTTACCACCTCCTTTCGCCAGTTTGCCATATCTTTTTCTTCCTTATCTATACTCACGTCTTATGATGAGGCTTTATTTGTACCGGCCTGAAAGCAGGACATGGATAACGAGATGGATGCTCTTGTTTCTCGAGAAACTTGAGAGTTGGTCTCTGCACTCATAGATGCTGTTGTTATGTGTTATAGTTGGGTCTATACTTTGAAGTATCGTCCAGATGATTCAGTGGATTAGTATAAGGCCAGAGTTGTTGTCAAATGTTATACTCAAACCTATGGTGTGAATTACTTTGAGATTTTTTTCACCAGTTGCTCGATTGAACTACATCAGGATTCTATTTTTATTGTTGCCAATCCGTCGTGGCCCTTGTTCAGTTGGATGTCAAGAACGCCTTCTTGTATAGTGATTTGAAGGAGGTATATATGCAGTAACCTCCGGGATATGTTGCTGAAGGGAAAAATAGAGTATGTCATTTCAGAAAGGCAATATATGGGCTCAAGTATAGTCCACAGGCATGGTTTGAGAAGTTTAACATCATCTCTGTCACTGATTTTCATCGTTGCCACTCAGATCACTCAGTCTTTGTTCGGCATACTAAGTCTAGCTTAGTAATTCTGACAGTGTATGTTGATGATATTCTGCTGACTGGAAGTGATTCAGTTGGTCTATTAGAAATAAAAGAATATCTTAGGCGTCATTTTGTGACCAAGGGCATGAGTAAGCCTAAATACTTTCTGGGGTTGAGAAGAACATAAGTGTACTTCTCTCTCAAAGGAAGTATGCTCTGAATCTTCTGGAAGAGACAGGACTTTTGGAGTGCAAACCTACTAGTACTCCAATGGAAGCCAATGTGAACTTGGGGTTTGATGGTAGTCACATTTTTAATGATCCAGAAAAATATAGAAGATTGATTGAAAATTTAATCTAACAGTCATTAGGCCAGATATAACCTTTGTTGTTGGGGTGCTGAGTAAATTCATGCATCAGCCTAGAGAGATTCATTCGATAGCTATACTAAAAATTCTGGTTTATGTCAAAAGTTCTCCAGGGAAAGATCTGTTGTACAGAAAGCATGAACATATACGCATTTCTGGGTACTCTGGTTCTGGTTATGCTGATGACAAGGGGATAAAAAATTTACTACTGGATATTGTACCTTTGTTAAAGAAAACCTTGTGACATGAAGGAGCAAATACAAGATGTGGTATCTCGATCTAGTGCAAAGGCCGAATATTGAGCTATGACTTATATTGCTTGCGAGATGATGTGGTTGAAGAATCTAAGGATGGAGCTTGATTTAGACCTGGACCTATACATATGCATTGTAATAATCAATTTGCTATCTATATTGCCCAGAACCTTGTGTTTCATGAGAGGATTAAGCACATTGAGGTTGACTGTCATCAAGTTAGAGATGCTTGGACCAAGAATGTGATTTCTCTCACGTTCACCCCATCATCAAAGCAATTGGCTAATCTTCTTACCAAAGCTGCTTCACCACAGGTGTTTTCTAACTTATATAGCAAGCTAAGCATGATAGATATCTATGCTCTAGCTTAACGGAGAGTGTTAAATTATGAGCTATTGGGTTATTGGTCGTACCCAGTTGTATGGTCTATATATTGTATTCTTGACATCAATAATAAACCTCAATTTTAGGGTTTCTGCTTCTAACACTAATTTTAAATATTATTAATGTAAATCATAAATGTTAGCTGAAGCATCAATAAATATTCGCTTTTATCTAAATCAAATAGAACCTCAATAGTATACTTAGACATCATCTTATGAGAATTTGTTTCCTTTAAGAAAGTCATGATCGCAGCCAATAACACATCTTCCATGATCAAGGTTGTCACTTGGCACTAATCCATCTCAAGAAATCTCTCAACCAATTGTTCTCATCATGTTCCACCCGCACTCCCACACCATCCAACCCCATAGCAGCAGCACCCCCCCCCCAACACACACACAGCCAAGCACACGTCTTCCTATATTTAAAAGCTAGAGATTTCTTATTCTCCCATTAAAAGTTGCTACACTTACATCTATCATTTATAGTTGACTCTCTTGTCTCTCAAGTCAGATCCACGTCACCTTTAGCTAACCATCTTGTGAATATTCATGCAGAAAATTGAGCCCTATCAGTGTTTTAAAAATCAGTTTCATTATTGGTATGGTCCAACACTGAATAATAATTAATCGGATAAATCGGGGATTAATTGGGGATTGATCGTTTTTGAATATTTTAATATATTTAATTATAGTTATACACAATTACGTATGAATATATACAGTTAATTATTGAAAATACCTAAATATTATATAAGACAATATCTAGATGTGAAGTTATAAACCATGATATGATGAACAACAAGACAATATAAATAAATAGTAAAAAAAAGAAGTAAGAGAACTTATCTCTTCCAATTAATTATCCAAAATTTCAAATTTTGTAACAAAAATATAAATCAAAGAACTTACCTACAAAATAAGATAAATATAAAAAATTAGTCAATTTATCAATCAAAATAATGAGCTTTAAAGAATGATGGAAAAAGATTGCTAAATAAATTAATTTGAAAAATAATCAAAAATAATAAAACATAAGTATCACTTTATGCAAAATATACAATAATAAAATATCTTAATTCATCTACTATTTAATAAATAACAGTTCATCTACTATTTAACAAAAGATCATTATCAAATCATCAACATCACAACATAAACTACTTAGCGATCCAACACATACAAAGTAATAAGTTTTTCAGATAAAAAACATATGAAATGCCTAAATGATTAATCGGGATTAATCGGATTAATCAGGGATTAATCGGGGATTAATCGTTTTGAATCCGATTAATCGCCCAAGCGCATAATATTAAGCGGGCTGCCACCGAATAGGAGTAATCGGCCGATTAATCCAATTTTTAGAACAGTGAGCCCTACCAAAGAATCCTTCCTGCATCAATGTTCTACATCACCAATATACATACAACTAATCATCTGCTATCACTACACCAGTTGAACAAATTAATTTACTCATTTTAAAGAAGTCAGTTTGTTAAGAATCTATAAGATGCTGGTTATCTGATGGATCTAATGGTGTGTTGGCTATGAAAAGGTCTAATAGAAAGTTAAAACTCAGATAAGAAAAGAGCAAATCTGTTTCCATAAAATTCTGGTCAATCATATAATTTTTCTTATGGGGAGGATAACTCAAACTATAGATCATATATGATGCACAAAAGAAAGGATAGGAATATGCAAAAGCTGAGGCAAATCATCAAGAATAAAAATTATTAGAAATTCAACATTATAATTTATAAGATAAAAAGCACAATATAATCATATATAAACATTTTCCCAATGTTGTTCAATGCTAAACCCACTTTAAAATTCCCAGGAACAGCTGTAAGCATCTGGAAGATTTTCTTGGGAAGTTCTCAAACAAAAAGTAACAACCTAGAAAATTCAATCAAACAAACAGTAGAGAGATTGCTCTACCTGATTGTAAAACTTTTCGGGGTTTTCTTCCCTTAGATTATGAATATCTAACGCAACCTTCGCATCACATCCAATTCCTGTAAAACACATTAAGTGTTTTTTTTTTAATTCTTAATATTAACTATCAAAAGAGAAGACTTCAGCATACCAAGATAGTTATTCATAAATTTTGGGGGTTGCACAAGATTGTCTCGTGGATTTGTTATCATTATCTTCCAGCGATCAAGGAGGGTAACTGCAGCATGCTCTATGTGACGCAGAAATGTGTGCAATCCTCCTCGTCTTTCAACAGAACCAAGGCCGCCTCCCAAAACAAAACTCTTGCCAGGTCATTGCCAGTTCCAGCAGGAAGAATTGCAACAGGTGGAGGTGATTCAAACTTTTGCCTGTCTATGGCATCAAGCACCCAACCAACTGAACCATCGCCACCACAAACAAGAACTCTGAAATGTGCTACCTTTCTGAACAAATACAGTCCTTCCTCTGGTCCCTGATTTCTACTCAACTCGAAAACCTGAAAGAAGAAAAATGTAGGTACAGTTCTAAATAACAGCATATGGAGAATTGTGACACCAAATTTGCAGAATAAAACCACCTAAACAAGTTGCTTCATAAGTCACTCTCAAATGCTTTGAAATACTATGGGACTGAATGACAAGAAACAAGTTGAAGGGAAAGTTCTATAAGACGGCTTCAAGACCAGCCAATACTTTATTCGTCAAAAGGTTAAGTAACTAAGAAATATGTCCAACAATTGAGTTTACAAACTGAGAATATTAAGATGGATGAGCAGCAATAACAGAAAGTCTGCAATTGTCATCTGCTTAGCCATGTCACAACATACTTACATTAGAGAAAGTACAATACAGTGTCTATTGTGTCCATTGTTATATAGTATCACACATATTTATGCTAAAAATCACACACACACACACACACACACACACACACACACACACACACACACACACACAGTTGGCATCTTTGGGAAGGATTTAGAAGTAAATCCTTACCATTCAAATTAGATGTTTGGAAAACCAAGTTGAAGATCCACACTCTAACATCATTGAGACTTCTTAAAAACAAAAAATTAATTATTTTCAAGTTTTCTTGCCTATGCATCAGGCGAGTACAAAATTGACAGCCTACGTAGTGAGTTTCTTAGTTTAACGGTTAGTGTTTGGGACCTAACAAATTTTGATGGTTTTTAAGATTTCACATCATAATTAAACGGTTAGGTCAACAATTTCTATGCCCAAAATCATAGATTTAAGCAAGAACATACAACTTTCAGCAGTTTATTTTGTGCATGTTGGTTTATAGCAAAAGAACTAATAATAGTTGATTTTTAATTTTTGCCTCTTTTAAATGATATAGATCAACTTTAATAGAGTGAAGTTTTATTTGATCACCATAAAATTGAAAGGGCAGAAGTAGGCAAATGCTCGCAAGTGCTTTCTCTCTCTCGCTCGCTCTATATAAATACATATCAATATATGTAACATGTATTATATTATATAAAGAGAGAGTATGACAAGGCTCTTCTCGGGAGGATTTGAAACCAAATCTTCCCTATTCAAAATAAATAAGAGCATACATTGAAGATCGACTCTATTGAAGTTAATCTACATAACTTGGAGTGCCTAAAACTAAAATTTAGACTATTTTAGGTTTTCTAACTCATCTATAAAATTGTCACAATATGACAATCAAAAGTAGTAAATTATTGAGTTCTACAGTCCACAATGTTTCAAACCCAAACAAAAATTGGTGTCCAAGGGTTTTAAAGTGTTCAAACCATGATCCAAGGATTAGATTTTTAATTTGTATTTTTCAAATCATAGATCAAAAAAAACTCTACTTCATCCAACCATTTTCCGATTGCTTGATGCACATGTAAGGAAGCGCAAAAAAGAAGTTAAAATTTATTATTTTGAGGCATTTTAAATGAATTAAATAATTCTCAACGGTTTTGATCTTCTATTTCAGTTGCATAATATAGACTTCCACATAACACAGACTTTCCAAGTGATAGGGCTCAAATCCTAAGACCCCAATCAAACTATAGTTACTATATATGTGTGTGTAGAGACACACATCATAAATACACAAAACACACACGCACGCACACCCCACTACTTTCCCTTAGAAATTTTGACCACAATATCCCAATGGAAAATAGGGGCGGTCGGATGAGAGATGTGCTAACCCCTGCTTTTAGAAGTGAACAAGAAGTGTTTTATGTATGTACATATTTACATATGTATATGTAGCTATGCTGATAGACTTGGCTCCTTCGAAAGGCTTGGAAGCAAATATTTCCTACTTGAATTTGATGAGAAGCATTCATGTGAAGATCCCTTCGGTCAAAGTCAATCTATCTCATTCAAAGTGCCCAAAATCCAAACATCAAATAATTAATTTTTTTTCCGATGCATCAAGAAGGCACAAAAAGAATAGATTTGTAAGGTCTAGAATAATTGAAATCCACAAAAAGTTAGCATTAGGGTGAGCATCAATATGTACGATTCGGGTTTCCACTATTTTTCAAACAACCGAACTGAACTAGGTTTAAAACTAAAGGTGAACTGAACTAAAAAAAAATTTCCAGTTGGTTCAGTTTGGTAGTTCAGTTTGAGCCAAAGGCCCACCACTGCCTTGGGTCGTGATTCTTGTTCCTTTTTTAATTGTTTCTTTAAAAGTTTGGGAAAGTAGTACCTTTTGTTTTACTACTTTCGACCAGTATTACACTTTTTTTTCTTTTACTTTGGGCCTAGTAATGTTGGCCACATTAGATTTTTAAGGCGAAAAAATTATGGGGGAAAAGAGGAATTTCTACGCAATACCTACACAATATGATTGTTAATTTTCTTAGAGCATCAAAGGCTAATAAGAGCTCAAATTTCTGAAAAATGATTATATGTCAACCATAATCCAACAACATCAAATCAGAATACGAGGCAACATAAATTTACTCCCTTTTATGATATTTTAAGTTTTACTATTAGAATTTCATGAAGCACAATCTTTTCCCATCAAACACGAAAACCAAAAAATAAAATTAAAAAAAAATCAACAATCAGAATTACATTCCCCTCTCCATCTTAAACCATGATGCACCAAAAAGAGTAAATAAAAAATAAATGTACAACATATCAGAAGAACTTCATCTGCGACTTATTCTCATCAAGCATGAAGCACTAAAAACTAAAAAAAATATAAACTAAGATGAGGAAAATTTCATCTTGCTACAAAATTTTAGATTCTTCCCAGCTACCATGAAGCACAAAAAATGGAAAATAAAAATAAAAACTAAAATCCAAAAAGTTTCATCGTGCTACGGAATACTGAATCCTTCACAAGGAGCATGCATTTCACTTCCTCAGAACAAGCATTGGATTGAGAGGAATCAAAGCCGGATTTGGAGAGAAGAGGGGGTTGGCGCGAGAGAGAGAGAGAGAGAGAGAGAGAGAGAGAGAGAGAATTTATATCTATGTTGCTAGTGAAACTAGAAATTAGGGTTCTTTATGGCTCTAAGAGAGAGATAAGATAGGACTTGAGCGACCAAAGAAACTAGGTGGTCACTCTGGCAATTAGTGATTTAGAAAGTTGCAAAGAGATAAATGGGTATTTACTCTGTGTGTGTGTGTGTGTGAGGTTTAGAGAGATTGAGAGACGCAGAGGCAAGGAGTTGGGAACAGCAAGCCGCTAAGATCGAAAGCGGATTTATGGACGCCACCACGCCAAAATTAACCCTAAGGATTTGAAGGCGCTAGGTTTTTGATTCGAGAGAGGCTCGGATTATTAGTCATGAGATGAGACTGAGTGAGTGGGAGACCGGAGTCGATGCCCCCCCAAAGCCAATGGGCCTCGTATAATTTAACAAAAACAATTAATAATTCATTATATCTATCAGTTCAGTCAATTTGGTCAACTTTTTTCCAAAATGAACTGCAACGCAAAACTGATATTTCAAAAATATTTGCACCTGACAGCACTGAAGCATTTTAAAAACCTCATGGAACCAATTGATTTTTCACGATGCAATCAGGTCTTTCATCTTCATCTGAATATTGCTCATTTTTAATTGGTATGCAAGGGTTTTGAAGTAATTATATCATGATCCAAGGCTCAGATTTTTATTTGTATGCCCCACAATATAATTAAAGCAACTTGTTATTATCTACCATCAGTTTTGCTTTGCAGTTTGTTGTTGCATAGATACAAACTTTTAAATAACTTGATTTTTTTATTTCTAGGCATTGTAAATGATGTAGATATGAATCTTCAAACAGAATTCCCTGTCATCAAATTCAAATGGAAGAATTTGTATCCAACTCTTTAAAAAGTAACCAAGTCACATGCATGTATATGTATGTTTACATTATACACACGCATATATAGACATACGCGCACAACGCGCGCGTGTGGAGATGCTTTAATCTCCCTGGACATAAATATTTGCCTAAAAAAGTGTATTATATTCAGAGGAATATGATGATCCACTCCATTCATCTTAATCAATATGTTTCAAAAGGTTTACAAAAAAAAATATCACGTGTTTTGAAGTCCAATTGCTCATGCAACAAATTGCTGTAGAGTGAACAATTTTCCATTGTTAAAAAACCGTTCATTTTGCCAACACTTAAAACATGGGAATATGATCTTCAAACTGCATGATTTTCTGTTTATAAAGTTTTTAAAATATGTACATCCAGATAAATGTAATGAATCATCTAATTCATTATACACGTGCATTTTTATACGTGGGCATAATTATCTTAGTTATGCCCTAGGAGTATAAAGTTGTATAAAGGCCTAACCTTATATGTATCTGTGTGTGTTTGACATAGACTTGGCATTTTGAGAAAGGTTTGGAAGCTAATGCTTCCCAGTAAAATTCAATTATAAGAAGACCGGTGACCCTGATGTATTTCTTTGCAAGCTCATCACAAATTACAATGAAGGAAAGTGTTCAATTTGTGTCTCGTATTCGGTTTTGCATCAATATGGGCTTTGCTCCATGTGGCAAATTGGGCAAGCAAAACTTAATCATGGGGGCTATCATTAAGTGTTAAGTAGTGCTAGGATTTTATTGTAGCACTATATAAATCTCTCATAGGTTAGATGAGAGGTGGCTTTGGAGAGATGTGAAACATTGAGATGAGTAGGAGAGGGTGCAGAGAGAGAGAAACTTGATTCTCTTGTACTCTTATAATTGTTCCTGTCATAGTGAATTTCACATTGATTCCCCGTGGATATAAGCCTTAGTTGGACCATCGAACCACGTAAATCATGTGTCTTCTTGTTATGTAATGTTCATCTTGTGTGCTCATCGTGTTTGATCTCATGTCGTGTTGAGAACGGGAAGTGGGGTTCACAATCCACAAAAAGTAGTATGAGAGCTACGATGATGAAACTGCATTCCAGTGTGCAAGACGGAGAAGTTCATGCAAAGTTTAAGATCATGATCGGCATTGACACAAGAAGAAAACTAGCTTGTGATGATCAGATTGAGGTCACCAGGAGTGATTCATATGACGCAGAGCTAGTGAAGCTTCTGGGGGTGGATCTACTTGTTGGGGAGCTGGAGGTCTTCAAATTTGTTCAGATCTGTTGGAGATCAACGTAGGTGCAGAGCTGATAGAGTTAAGCATGGCAGCGACACTCGAAGGGGTCACGAATGGCTGTAGCAGCGAGTGGCAATGGTCGTGAAAGGCGCATACAAAGAATGTGTGCAAGACTAGCAGCAATTGAAAGGCGACGGTCGGATGGTCGCCAATGGTGGGCGACGAGGCGAACTCATGGTGGCCACACAAGGCAACTCACGGAGGCACGGTGAGTGACGAGCAAAGGAAGCATTGATAGCAACGTAGGAGCGCGAGGTTCCCAAGTCTGATGCAAAGGCGTGTGGTTAGAGACGCAGAGTAGTTGAAGTGGCTGCTAGCAGCGAGATTTGTTCGATGACAGACCGAATAGTTGGGTTTGATGAAAACTTATGGCAATGGTTGTTATCGTTTAGAAGACGAAGACCCTGAGGTTCATGCGTGTGAGAAAGATGTAATAAAGGGTGGAATCCCGTCTGCTCCACCAAACACGGAACACAAAAGCAAAAAAGAATTACAAGGGTCACGTATGCTTCTACTCACATGAGAAAGAGTTCTGATGTGATTTTTTGCATGCTCCATACAGCAAATACAGAAGATGTATGGCTAAAAACAAGAAAGGGTTGTGATTGCGGTCAACAGTCAATATTGATCGGAGTGTGATCGAGCAATCGTTGTCGAATTAAGACAATCCATGAGTCGAACTATGTTTTTTAGCGTTCTGAATGTAGTGGTGGATGTGGATTGGGGGGATTCCATTGTACAAGTTTTGAAGATCAGTGCAAAATCGTCAGTGATTGAGGACTCCGAGTGCAGAACGGGGTTGATAGGCGATTGCGGGCACTAATGGTAAGGATGGGGTATGGTGTTACATCTAATGATTTACATTTGTGTGTTTCTTCCAGACAGTGTGACACATGGTTATAGAGTTATCACGTTTCTCTCCAAAGGGTCATGGTGTTTGTACCAAGGTGGAGTATGGTGCTGATGATCGTGCTCAAGTGTGGAGCATGGTATAGTGGCCATGCGTGCTGGTGGTTCTGGTGTTTTGACCAAGGTGGAGGGCGATCTAGTGACCATTGTGGTTCAGTGTAGGACAAGTGGAGAGGTCAGAGTGCTCGAGCGGGAGACGGTGATAATTGAACGGGTTGTTCTTAGGAGGTGGAGCATGTTGCATGTGCGTTGTTTGTCTGTTAAGTACAACAGAGTATCTCCTTGTTGTGTGGCTCACCGAATTCAAGCCAGCCAAGGGGGAGATTATTGGATTTGTCTCATATTTGGTTTTGCATTACTATGAGCTTTGTTCCATGATGGGTCAATTGGTCCAGGAAAACTTAATTGTGTGAGCTATTATTAAGTGTTGGGTAATGCTATAGTTTAGCGCTAAATATACTCTCTCATAGGTTAGATGAGATGTGGCTTTGGAGAGATGTGAAACATTAAGATTAGAGGAAAAAAGTGAGGTGAGAGAAAAACTTAGTTCTTTTGTAATTGTTTCTTTCTTATAGTAGATTTCACATCGATGCCCTGAGGGTGTAGGCTGATTTGGGCGGCCGAACAACGTAAATCGTGCGTCTTCTTATTTGTGTGATGTTCATCTTGTGTGCTCGTGGTGTTTGATCCCATGTCGTGTTGAGATAGAGAAGTGGGGTTCACAATCCCTAACAGAAAGAAGTGATATGAAAGTTATTTAATAAATTTAATGAGAAATTATGACCCATCTAATGGGAAGCATGAGTTATTTCCTTTAGAACTCATCATTAAATATTTTCCAAGCGACTCGGTGATGGTGACTTACTTTCATGGGATTCAATGGAATAAGCTTATTGATGTGTTGACCAAATTCAAATACAACTTATTTTCCAAATGTTCGTATCAATGTTGCGGTTATTAATTGGCATCTGCATGCTTGACTTGCAACTGAAGTACCTATGCTACAGTCTCATACTTAGTTGATATATGCTAAACCCTTTAAGATTATGATTGTCTTAGAAAGTACTTAGAGACACCTTTATATATTTGAAAGGGTACTTGATTAGGAGAATTAGACGAGTTCACAAGTTTGTGGGTCTGTCTGTGCGATGTGCTGGACAGCAGGACAGGGAAGTCTATGTTAACTCCTAAAAATAGGATCACCATGAATTACATTAATTTCTAATTGTGCAATGTGAGAAGAGTGGAGAATTAAAGAATGGTGAGTGTATTGTTTCTCCAGCAAATCTTCTAGGGAGAAAGGTGTTGCATCTTCTTTTTAAAACATGAAGATCAAAGTCTCTAAAGTTTTGTGTTTACAGCTTTTAATATTCAGGGGAATAGCCTCATGCACTATTGCAACATTGTTTCATTATTTTCTCTTTAATGAAACGGGGTGGCAATATTCTGATTTTTCTTTCAAAAAAGAAATACGAAAATTAGATGAACAATATATCCTTGGGATGTCCTACTAGATAACTGTAAGTCGCCCCTCCCATGAGAGAGGAGAGAAATGAACTGAATTAGGATAAAAGTTTTGGAGTTAGAACCTTTCTCACAATGCAACAGCACAACAACAAAGCCTTTAACCCAAATTTATGGTGTCAACTATATGAATCTTTTTCTTCCATTCAAATCTATTAAGAGCCATCTCCTTAGTTTAAATCAAGAACTATCATATCCTTCTTAACCGCCTCCATCCATGTTTGTTTAAGCCTCTCTCAAGTCCTCATTGCTCTATGAACCATGATCCTTGTAACTTTTCCTGTTTAGTGTACTAATTGGCCTCCATTGTACACACGAAAATGTTATGACCACCCTCAGGGTTTTACGACCTGAGCGAAAGCAAGACCATGTGCCTTTCAATAGACAAGATCGTATGATATTAGAAAAAGACAGAAGAAAAATAATCAAGATAATAGATACGTGCTTTAGCAAAACTCAGGCTACATCCACAAAGAGAGCATTGAGAGTATAATATCATCCATACAAGAGAGACATCAACAAACTCAAACCCTTCCCACTTTTCCTCCATACAAGTATCATTGAGAATCACTCACATCACTATAATAAAAACCTTTACAATGATGTCACCATCTAAAAACTCTTTACAATGATGACACTCCCTGAACACCTTTCTTGTATTAATCTTCAAAAAGGTATTCATATCTCTCTACTCTTATCTTTCTCATTTTGCTTGATACGCATCTTTTCCTGCAAAGGAATCTCTTCCCAATATATCATAGATTTCAAAACTCTTTATAAAGAATTTTGATAACCCTAAAATATCGAGATCCTGGTCCCAAAACTCAAAGAAATTAACTTATTGTGAAAATCCCTTTAATTTGGGGATGGGAATTGACCGGGCTTGGGCTCGACTCATATAAACCCACATCTAGGCTTGTTTAATTGTCTTGAGCCCAAGGCCGGCAATTTACATATCGGGCTTAGTAAAGCTTCTTGCTAAACTAAATGGATCAGCCTCAGCAATTATAAAACCTACATCCTTCAATATTAAGTAAATAAATTTCAATATAAATATAGGTTTTTTAAATTAATCAAGTGAAGAACAGATCAAAAAAAGTGTAAAAATCAATATTCATATATTATGAATAAATTACTAATTATGTTAACATTAAAAAATGTTTACTATTTTACCAAAACTTTGCTTTCTTCCGTGCTCATATGTCATAACAGTAGAAAGAGTGAGTTATTGTTCTCCAATAACATGATCACAAGATATTCAAATTTAATTTTAATATTAACTGGAACAATGAGGTTAGAGTCGGTTGAGTTTGGGCTCGAGTAGCGTGTCTTAAGTATGGGTTTGGTCATGGGTTAGCCTTCAACCCGACCAGATTGCACCCCAAGCATAAAACACAAACGATAGAAGTACAATTTGAAAAACATGTTTGTATTTTTTTAGTTCGAACATTTTAGAAAAAAAAAAGATAAGGAATAAAAAACATGAACGTTAAAATTTTGAATTTGAGATATTATTTTGTAAATCAATAAAAACTATGTTACTAAAGATGATGAATTTGAAATCTCAAGCCCTGGCTCCCACTAACTAATTTCAAAGAGCATGTAGATTTCTTGACACAAATCTAACACAAGACTGTTTTTACACTTGAAAATGCTTGTGCAGTTTTCTTACACATCATGTCATATCACAGATATAGGAATTAGTCGTGTCATACATCATCCATGCCCAAGATCATAGGATGCGTGATAAATTACATTTTGAATGAAGTAATTCACAACAAAAAAATAATAATAATTTATGGAATTAATGTGACAACACAAGACTGGGGGCCTCGTTGAATCCCAAGGGTGTGAGCGAGCCTCTCAACAAAAGATGTCAGTAATTGTCATTTACAATAATTCATGGAGTAAAGATTTGGTATTCTTCAATTCTTCACATGACCTTTGCAGAACATTAAAACATCCAAAATTTAATTTTAGGAATCCCTTGAGTGCACTATTTTTGGCCGGCACCTGAGGCCTGTTGGCACGGTCTAATAGTTAGGTGAGAAAACGTGATTCACCAATAATTTCTGTTAGACGTGGCATAGGCTTATGAAAAGTGGGCCGTGTCGTGTTACGTCTAGCCAAGCTCATGAATGACTTATATAAAAATAGCTAGGTCTAGAAACAACTCAGAGTATTATATGACCTAAATTTATAAGCTCATGTACGATACCAGTGCACTAAACTAGATATTAGATCGGCCCATTTGTGCTTCTGTTCGTACTTGAATTGGCAGAATTGGCAGGCTTTTTCGTGTCAATTTGAACCTCCTACTGTGTTACGCCTCCAGCTTGTTTATCCATGATATTACAATTTACTCGAAATTACATAAAACTAGATAGCATAATACCTAACAAGCTAAAAAAGAATAAACCAAGCGACAAAACTTAATGGACAGTACTAAACACGTGACACGTGACAAACTAAAGGAATTATTTAACTAGTAAATACAACAGAGCATCCATTCATGCCATATATTGGTTGTGCTATGCCAAGTAAAGGTAAGATCAAACTCAAACTGAAATAATCTTGTTCATAAATTTGACGCGCCAAGACATGCCAAAACACTATTTTCAACATGTACCAAAAGAACCATACTGGCTCGTCGTGCATTGGGACGTCCCAAGTCTATTTCCAACCCTAATGTAGTTGTATCTTTGCTTATAATTTTGGTCTTAAATTTGTGATTATTTGTAGGCCAACTTTACGAAGCCATGAGTGAACTTGAGACTCCCCACAACTCATTCACTGTATTTTACTTGCAAGTCAGGCCTTGCTGGCAAAGAAGTCTCAATAGCAGGAATAATTGATGTGTGTGATTTTTATCAGGCTATGCTAAGAAAGCAAAATTCTGAAAATTGTAACAAAAATTAATTAAACTAGCTAAACATGCAAGTGGGAATATCATCACAAATATGAAACGGTAAAGACTAAACTAAAAAATAATTAAATTTATTTGGATGTGTAACCGCAATGTAATATCCCTAATTAGTAATACTGTATTTTTTATTTTTTATGTAATTATTTTGTTTTACCGATTATTTTTATTTATTAACTTGATTTATGACTTTATTGTTATTATTACTTACACAAATTATTTCAAAATATTTAAATGATAATTTGACCTTGTATGTGTATTTAGCATTATTGGGTATTATCATTTTAATTACTAGCTAGTATTTTTCCTATTACTATTATTACTATTATAATTATTGTAGCTGTTGCTAGTATTATTATTGTTGTTATTATTCTTATTGTTATTATTATGTTTTAGTATTATTATTGTCTACTATTAGTGGTAGTATTGTTGCTAAGTATTATTAGATAATATTTTATTATTGATATTATTATTATTTTGTTGTTGTTATTATTACCCTGTATTATTATTTTCCTCCCTATTATTATCATCTTTATTCTTTCCTAGTCTTTAGCCCAACCCTTTAGCCCATTGATCCATACCCATTAATACCCAAACCCATTAGACTCGTTATCCATAAACCTATTACCACAACCCGAAACCCATTAGCCCAATCCTTTGAGCCCAAACCAAGTCCATTCCCTTCTATCATTTTCCTTTATTTTTCTTCTCATTTTCCCTCGCCCAACTTAGAAGCCCAAAATCCAATCCTACCTGATTCTATCAAATCCAAATTCTAACCATATAATCCTAAACCATTATCATTAACTTATAAATCATCCTATTCAATAAACTTAACCCTAATCAAAACCTAACCCCTTCTTCTTCCACAACCGCCTCCACAACCCTGTGCGCGAGCTCACGCCGAGCTCTGCCGGCTGCGATTCTCCACCAACGTGAGCCAATAAGCCAGTCTCCCATCTCCATGCCCCACCGTGAACAATCACCACACCACAGCCCATATGCAAACCACCAACCATCTTTCCCTTGCATCTCCACACCCCTTGCAGCACACAACCTCAAGCCAAGCCTTACATCTCTGTCCTTCTCCCCCTCTCGCGCAAACTGCGCAACAGCAGCCCAGCCCGGAGCAGCGCTATGCCTCCAGGTCGCGCACCCCTGCTCCCTGCGCACGGCCCCCGCGCACTCTCCCTCATGTGCGCCACCACCTCCCCCACCTGGCCGTGACAACCAGCAGCACCTCTCTGCCGAGCGTTGACACATCACCATGCCTCGTGCACTGGCCTCTTCCCCAGCGCCATGGCCAAGCCCAGCGCACAACCTTGTCGTGAGCAGCCCCAGCACAGCCACCATGGTCGTAAGCACCATAGGTTGCCTCTCTTTCCGGCGAGCGCGAGCACTTCGGAACCACTCCACGGCATTCCGATCTACTCCGCGGGCACTCCGGCGAGCCGTCGACACCCTCCGCGGCCTCCGCCGGCGAGCAACCCCGTGGCCTGCCTCTTTCCCTTTTGCCGTGTCTTGTCTCTCTCTTCCTTTGTGTATAATTATTATGTGTATGTAGGTGTTATTATTATGCGCATGCTTAAGTGTTTGAGTGAATGTGTGTTCGTGTGGATGTGTGTGTGTGTGTGGTAATGCATGCATGCGTATGGTGTTTGTGTGAGTGTGTGAATTAAATGTGTGTTGTGTATTATGTGTAGGGGTGTGTGTGTAAATATGTATAGCATTTTAGGTCAGTGTATACATGTGTTTATAATGTGTGTCTATGTGACTGTGTTGTGTATGTATGAATGGGTATGTATATATTAAGTATAAGCATGTATATATATGTGTGTGTATAAGTGTATGTACGTGTATGTACGTATGCGGTGTGTGCATGTGTACGGGTGTATGTTCGTGTGAATTCATGTGTTCGGTTGTGTTGTAGCGTTTGGGGACCCGTTTGATGAGACCCGAACCCGATTCGGATTTGTGCCCGTTATGGACCCGATACACTAGCAATTCGAAGACCGATTCATGGGATGATCTGAAAATCCGTACCGGTTCATGCAGTGAAGACCAGACGGCGATTCGGATCCAAAATCGCGTCATTTCATGTGAGTGTTTGCTCTTGTATCATTTCCTTATTTATCGTTGTCAGTGTTATCTATATGCTACTTGTATTATTTCATATGACCGTCGGATATATTTTACCAGTAAAATTACCTGTACTATTTCATGTGATGTCGGTGAGTGCTCACTTTATTTGTACAGTTGATATGAGCGTTTATCTGTATCATTTTATGTGATAGTTGGTCACCCCTATTGATTCATGACTGTTTGTGGTATACAGTAGATTGTGACTTGATTCGATTTACTGATCAGCTAGCCTGATTCATATTTGAGAATAGAGGATATATTTTATG
Source organism: Agave tequilana (assembly GCA_038442645.1). NCBI lineage: Eukaryota > Viridiplantae > Streptophyta > Magnoliopsida > Asparagales > Asparagaceae > Agave > Agave tequilana. The sequence continues at coordinate 23,066 of JAVJIF010011029.1, read as the reverse complement.
TATAGTGTTTATCGCCAATTGCTGGTGATCATTCCGACCGGAACTCTTTTGGATATTAAGGACAAGTAGATGTGACATTGTTTTATCGATGGACTGATTGATACAAGGATTGATATGAACTTAGTTAAAGTTAGAGTTGACCTGTGATATATATATTTTTATATTAGATCTTAATCAGTTTATAGAGGATATTAGTCTTATTAGATTGTCATCAAGTGTTCAGGTGTTGTGCGTATAGCTTACTTTTGATTCGATGTGTAACATGATCACTCTTGGATTATTAAAAAGATCTTTCAGATTTATTCTGATTATATTGATTGAGTTCTGATGATCTTATCGACATTGGATATTAGATGTAGAGATGATCGAGATATCATGTTGATCGAGCATGTTGCACTCCTTACTTATGATCTTAATTATAGTTAAATAAATCTGGTTTTGAAGATGTTTCGTTCCTTATTTATGATCTTGATATTCATTGTTTTAGTTGATCTCGAGAAATATTCAATACTTCATGATTGGATCTTAACTACTTTAGTCATTCAATTATAAAGATAGAGTTATTGTGTGAGTGATTTCATTGATATCGGTGACCATATTATATATTCAGATTTGACAACAGTTATCGTTTGATTTCAGTTATTGGTGACCTAGAGGATTAGAGTAGATTGGTTATGATGAAAAAACTAATTAGCTATTTATTGGATTGGTGGTTTACTGTATCAGATACCTAGATATGGATTGATATGTGATGTTCACGATTATTATGTTGAGACTATAAGTCGATGGATCAGTTACTGATATTTTCTTGGTACTGATGGATGAGATTCTAGATGGGACTGTATGGTAAGGAATAAATGTCTATACATGTTACTATATTATTTCATGTTACTGGAAACACTGGGAAAGTATTGTTAGACCGTAACACCATGTACAATCCTATTACTTATCGTATACACGGTTACTGTAACTGTTCACTGTTATTGTTACTATTCACCGTGTATACGATTACTGTTCATGTTACTGTATTGTTACTGTCATTGTATCGTCCAAGTATTCTAAGTAACATGGATATTGATTAATTTAACTGAATTTAATAATAATGTAAATGGACAACTTATACTGGGATTGGGAAATTTAAGGAGGAGACAGCGTCTGTATTTTGCGTGAACCTAGGATACAGGTTGTGCAGCCGACTGAGGGTTTCATTGCAGGGTTCCCGGGGTAACTGACATCACATCTGTACTAACTGTTCCATTGTTTTCACACTGAGATTACTGTTACTGTTAGTATTACTGAGTACCTAGCGGTACAGCCTGATTCAGCGCCAGAAAACTGAGGTCGTGGTCTCAGGTATGTACGGGACCTACCTAAAGTATGGACAATGTCTCCAATCAATCAGTTTCAATAACTTAGGACCTCGATTGACACATGTGATAGACGTAGTGTAGGTGGCAATTGGTGTTCGCTGACATATTTAATAACAAACTGAATCTTACATTGACATTGATATATACATGTTATGATAGACACCCGATAATACAATGACATAATTGAACATCTAGCTCTGTTACTGACTGCATTATTTATTGTTTGCTTATGTTATGCTTGTTATTTAGTATTATTCCAGTATATGTTTTCATCATCTGCTCACATGCACATTCACTAAGAGTTCTGACTTCCTGAATTTGCATATCCAGATCTGTGGCTATTTATTGTTGGTCAGATATGTGGAGAGGATCACAGATATCTTGAGGAACCTGGAGTTTTCTCCATTTAATTACCGGTACTCTTACTTAACATTTATCTCTGTTGATTCCTTATTCTCTGTATATATCGCTTTCAGTTATCATTCCATTTCTTATTCATATGATATCATGTGTGGATATCTATATGTAGTATTGCAGTGATATTGATTTATTATAGTAGATTTTTATAACTTGGTCAGGTTACTTTAGGCTTAGTGTATATGCATGAAGTATTTTTCTCACGTATATACGTCGCTGACTCTCTTCGCGACTCTGTTTTCATGTATTTTGAGAAGCGGGGCGTGACATGCAGAATGTAGGAGTTAGGTCCCGCAAAATTGTTCATGTACCCAAAATCTGTATAAATTTATTTTTGTATAAGAAGTTATTTCTATACCCAATTTTTGTGTTGTTTTATTTATATACTCACATAGTTCCTCTACGCTCAACTTTCTAATTAATATATTCCTATACTTATTTCTAGGTATTTTGCGACCGAATGCATGTTGGAGATGCATTCTAAAACCCGACATATTGACTTGGTATTAAAAAATAACACACATAGTTTATATCTCTTAAGTGTAAAATCACCAGACATTAAATATTTAGTCTCAAAAAACAGTTTATAAATTTTTGGCTTAAGACCCAAACTTGGAGGCTATTGTCTCTTGCTACAGTTTGTTGTTTTGTGATTCTAACACTTAAAGTACTTTTCATTGTTGCGTCTTATATCAAATCATGTACACATACATACAGTGGCATACATCAATTCATGTGACCTTGTTCTCATAGTTTCATTTATTGGTTGGGCCTTACATGAAAAAATATTGGCAGACATGTGCTGACACTCCTCTTTCTTTACTTTGGAGCTATGAAGCACGGACACTTCAAAGTGAGTGTCGTGTTCGTGTCAAACGCGTCTCGGACAAGAACACTTGCAAGACACTGGCCCGACATGTATCGGACACTCCAAAACCATTACAGATTTTTTTAAAAAATCATAAATTCGTGTGTTGGCACCGTGTCCAATGCCATGTCAGCTTTGTAAAATCCAAAGATTATGTGTTGGATACCTAACATATATGAAAAAGAATTTCTCTTCAACATAAGAAAATACTATGTTAGTAGAATATAAACACATCATGTACTAGGTGATATATTAATTAGGTTATTTTTAGTTTTTTTTTTTTTACTTGTTACTTTATTAGAAGCTACGGATTTGAATCATTTAAATTTTATTTTGTTTACCATTTAATTTTAATAGAACACATCCTAATCACTACAGGTTTTGATACGGATTTGAATCATTTAAATTTTATTTTGTTTACCATTTAATTTTAATAGAACACATCCTAATCACTACAGGTTTTGATATGCATATAGATAAGACACATACATAGTTATATCACCGTTTCCCCGTATCCTATATTTTAAGAATTTGTCGTGTCTTCGTGTCTGTGTCGTGTTGTACTCGTGTCCCGTATTTGTGTTCATGCTTCATAGCCTTGAAGTGGACAATTTTTTTTCTTTAATTCTTTAATAGCTGAAATAGAACTTATTTTCTGAGAATTTGATGTGCTTAGTACACATGTTGGGAGAATCACAAAAGATATTGTATCATGTCATATCCTTTCGGGAGAACCTTGCTATCATATCTTATATCACAGCAAGAGACAATAGCCTCCAAGTTTGGGTCTTTGGGCTGAAATGTTTGTACACTTTTTTTTTTTCTTGAGACTATATATTTAATCTTTGATGACTTTACACTTAAGAGTTGTAAACTATGTGCATCATTTTTTAATACCAAGTTAATATGTCAGGTTTAGAATGTATCACTAATATGCATTTGGTTGCATAAAATCTAGAAATAATTATAGGAGTATATTAATTAGAAAGTTGAGCGTAATGTGGGTATATAATAAAATAACACAAAAATTGGGTATAGAAATAACTTTTCCATATACAAAAATAAATTTATATAGATTTTGGGTACATGAACAATTTTATGAGACCCAACTCTGCCCTCTGCGGCTACACATTCAATTGATTAGAGAAATAAAAAAAGAGAGAGAGAAAAATAAAGAACCCAAAACAACGACCCTTTTCCTCAATTGCCCCGGCACTGCTGCTACTTTGCAGCTTGCCAGAGTATGGAGGCAGGAGGCAGCAGTTCTCTCTCCCCCTCCCTTCAATATAGCGCCGCCCCCCCCCCCCCCCCCCCCCCCCCCCCCCCCCCCCAAAAAAAAAAAAAAAAAACCTTTCTTCTCTATCAAGAAGGAATTCAACCTGAAAAGTAAACTTTTTTTATTTAGGGTTTAAAATAGGATTTTTGATGAGCATAACTTGTTTTTCTCTTAAATCCTTTTCAGTTTATTCTTTACCCCTCATATCTGTGATAATAATCCACCTGCATATTTAGTTAGTTTAATTTATCTTTGTACAAGTTTTCGGTATTTTTGCTTTCTTATCATAACCTGATAATGTCTTACGATGGCTTCTCAAGTGTCCGTGTTTCATAGAATAAAGTATATTTGAATCATAATGCAATAATCCAATATATAAGACAAGACTAGTAATACAAATATATTTTTGTTATACAAATCCGTCGAAGATTAAAGTTAAATATTCATAAGCAAACATCTCATTCAAACCCGTCAAACCACACCCCTTAAGCCCAAACCTAACCCAATTAAAAATCAGTCTGAAAACGTAGGCATCTAAGCCCGGTATAACCAGGCCATACAAGGCTCGGCCCAATTCCCAGCCCTACCATATGTAGATCTCTTCCCCTTGTATTTTTCTATCAATCGTCTTGGTAGATAAATAGCTTTTATAATTGACCTCTTGGTAAAAGATATGATCTAATTTCATAATTCCATTAGAACCCCAATTAACAGTTACAACCCATAAAACCAATTATGATTTATTACACTGGATTAGACCAAATATAAGCTAGGTTGCACGGACACGGCAACATGACAAGACACGATACAGACACAGCGACATGGCAATCTTGAAAAATTAGGACACGACACAACAAAGGGTACAACATTTTTTTAATATATTTAATATAATTTAAATAATAACAATAATTATCAATTTAGTTAAAACAATTCAAAAATAATTAAAAGCACACATATAAACCATAATATTTCAAAATATTACCATCATCCAACATTTGGTAATGGGGAAAAAAGAAAAACACACACACACGCAATCTACTTTAATCTTGAAATTTGAACATTGGGTGATGGGGGATAAAGGAAAAAAACAAATGCAATGGCACACTGCTCCAGTGGCACGTTGCTGCAATGGAGGCTCGCTGCCACAACAGATACAAACAGAGGAAAGAACAGAAAGGGGGAGAGAAATCAAATACTAGTTAAGTTGGGGTTTGAGTTGAAACTCAAAACTAGACTTAAATTCGACCCAGATTAAATGATTTAAGTTATTGGGTTTAAGCTTAGTTTGAACCCAAACCCAAAACTCTTTAGACTAAAGAACTTAAGTTATCGGTTGGATTGATTTACGACCAAAACCCATCTCCAAACCCTTCTTCCTCTCTCATTCTAGTGCATAGCTGAAATCGGGGTAAAAAGAAAAGAAAAGCCTTTCAGCCTCATCGTGTCGTCATCGCCTCAGAGCGCTCCCGTCATGAATTCAGACACGCTCAAACACAAATCCAACATGAAATCGCGCGTGCTAAAGGTGAACCCGCGTCTAATTCGTGTCCAACATGGGAGCGGCAACAGATTAATATAACCACTTAACTCTATTATTTTTTTTAAGCAATTAGATTTCTAGTGTGGTTCTCAATAAAAAATATTTCAGCTTTTGACAGTTGGGGGTTACTAGCTTTTAAAAAAAAATTCTTGTAAACAATGATCCTTTTTTAACCATTAGATAGATTAATCACCATTAAATCTCCTTTTGGTAATTCAAACCCAAATCTTCCCTTATATTAGTCATTACCAGCTAACATTGGTGGTCTCCATTTTTGATTGGATCAAATTGGCAAGCTTCAAATCTGATATGATACTATTCATTGGTATAATCCTAGTTTCTAAACCTTGGTTGAGTCGTATAAGAAACTTATAGCTAATTAACACATAAAAACGTCAATAAAAAAGGACTTTACAAAGGAAATTGTAAGAATATAAAAATATTAACTCCAACCTTCACCACAACTTAAGAGTTTTGGTGACTTTAATATGGTATTAGTGCAATCTAAGTTCAATTTGCACTGGATGTGCATTTAAAATGTAAAAAAATAAAAATAAAAATACCATTGCAAAAGCCCAAGTATCGGCCCAACAAAAAGGCGCTCAAAGGGGGACAGGTTAGAATATAAAAATATTAGTTTCAACCCTCACCACAACTTTAGAGTGTGTTGTAGTGACAACAAATTTAATAAAATGATCTTTAAAGAAAATGAGTGGAAGGATTCAAGTGAGCCACCACAAATTTGGGGCAAGGCTTGATTAGATAGACACAATCCAGATGATTTTAGTCCTAGGTTTCATTGTCCTAATGGGTTTAGAGACGCGGAAGGAATGACTTGTTTGGTTGACAACTTTTGGCTCAAATCCTAATGATTAAAATCCAATCTATAGCACAATTCTTTGGATTAAAAGAAAGGAGATATTGACCTCTTTCTTCTAATCCAAAGGATCTTTCTTGACTACAAAACTACATTTTTGGGGTAAAAAAGACTTGATCTTGAGTTAACGTGCACCCAAACAAACCCTTTGAAATGTAATTCAATCTCTATACTTGTGAAAAAGATGCGACCGAAGGATATTCCTCCAAAATGAGATCCAACAGACTATTACTTAAACCATCCAAAAATATCAGAGTTTGCTTTTTGTTCCCATTGCTATAAGAAACTTTACTTTTGTCTCAAATTCACAAACGTGTATATACAAATCATTTTGGGTGGATTTTGAAATGACAAGAACTTGTTGGGTCTATCTAAATATATAGAATGCATGTGTAAGTATAGTCCCATGTAAAAAGTAAGAGAAATGTATGGATTAATATATGTAATTTGACCTAAGAATAGCTTAATCTTTGACTCAAAGGATGCTCGAACCAATGTTGAAAATTGTTAGGTAAATATGAGTTGTTTAAATAGTAGCATAAGAATATGAGTAGGATTAAACTTTTATGTATCTATATAATACAATTTAGGTGAGAGATCTAACTTTTTTCTTAATTCTCTCTTCATGGTACTAGAGCTATAAGGCTTAGATCCAAAAATTAACCCCAATTAATACAATTTTCTAAACCTAATTAATTCTTCTCCTCTTTTCCTTTCTTCTACCCCACACCCATCATCATCATCAATTGATCAAAGAGGAAAGTCTCGCCACTACCACGCCACTCGCCACGACCACGCAGCCATTGAAATAGACCTCGCCATAACCACGCTTCGACCCAACCTGACTTTTGACCCGATCGCTATCACGCTTCGCTTCCGAATGAGACCTGACCATGGTTCTAAATCTAAAAATCGACCTGAAACTGACTTCTACTCTCTAATCTGGGTCAACAACCACAATCTCCTCTCGAACCCGACTCGACTTCGGGAGACTTTAAGACGACCACAATCGACATTAGAACTCAGCTCATTTTCGGATCTCAACTTCGACATCCTCCCAACCGTGCCTTCGACTGGACTCGCTTCCACCCAAAATCGATCCCAACTTTGTTTGCTCCCCATCTCACATCGACGACCTCTTCATTCCTCTACGACATCTTTTTCTTTTCTTGCATGTGATTTCCTTCCTCTTCTCTATGTTGTGATTTAATAGAGTTTAAAAAAAGAACAAAAAAGAACAAAAAAAGAGAGAAGAAAAACGGGTGTCCGGTATGTTTGAGTAGTATTTTGATTTGGTAAGTTTGAGTATTATTTTGATGGGTGTTTGGGAGGTTTAGTATGTTTGGTTGTTAGTATTATTTTGTTTTCGTGTATATATAATTTGATCACAATGGAGGATCTTTCGTATTTGGTCTTATTTGGTGATTAACCCCGAGGGAGGATTTTTAATTGTGGGTAGCACTTTCTTTGTATTTGGGCAGTCATAGAAGAGAATTTAATGTCTGATTTGAAACCTGTAGTTCAAGAGTTTGTCTTTAGAAAAATCACATATAGAATATCATCTGCTGATGGAGAGAATCGTTTACAGTGAAGAAAAATTGTGATCCATGCAAAATGATGGGGGAAGAAACGGTACTTCACCGAGCCTCCTCCACAGCCGATGACCAATGAGTTCCACGAGAGGATGCACAACTTTTCTCCCAGATCCTGAATAGTTTAGAGCAGAAAGTACAGGATGTGCTAAGGCACATTACAACTGTGAAAGAGATGTTGGAGCGCCTAGAAGAGTTATAATTAGGATCGAACAACCTCAACAAGGCGTATGATATGGTACATGAGCTACTTTGAGGTAAAAAGGGAGATAAGCCCCTTTCACAGCATTATGCAAACTTCAAGACGACATTTGAGTTGAGTACTATTTCCGACATCTACAGACTTGAGGAAGATGCAACTTCAGTAGGAGCAGCTAGATGTGCTTCTGTTCTTGGGGTTTGCCATCTTATTTTACATCGGCACGGCCACAGGTGATTAGAAGTTTAGTTGTGAACTCATTATTCGAAACATATCGATTGCTTCATAATATCTTTCCATCAGAACCAAACAACAAGAGTCCTAAGAACAATCAGCCTTAGCCGTACAACAGTGACAATTGGGACAGTTTGATAGTTTTGGAGGCAGAGGCGGTCGTGGTGGAGGTCGAGAGACCAGAAGAGGCGGTCGCAATAGCAGTCGCTAGGTGGTCGATTTGGTGACATAGATGCTTCTGAACAAGGTTGTGAACCCGACGTGATCTACACTATTGCAAGGAGAAAGGCCACACGAAGTTTACTTGTTGGAAATTGGCGGACAAGCTACTCAGCATACCCGAGCAGTTCATATGGCATCAGTTCAAGATGATTCATCTTCATCTAGGAGTTTGACTATGTCCAATGAACAATTTAGGAGGTATCAGACGTCCAAACAGTTTTGACTGCTCAGATAATGTCATCTTCTCCTGCCACTCTAGCTCAAATAGGTAAGTGTAGTGTCTATTTTACATTTACTGTTCCTAGTACCTGGTTATTAAATGTGGAGGCTTTAACCATATGATTGAGAATAAAGGTATCTTATCTACTTTGATTTCAATATCCTCACTTCTTGTAACATTAGCAAATGGTTCTCCAACTTACATTGAAGGTGCGGGCATTGCTAATGCTACACCATCTTTATTATTCTCTTATGTTCTTTATATACCTAAATTCAAGTTTAATTTATTGTCTCCTAGCCAACTGACTAAATCTTTGAACTATTCAATGACTTCCTTTCAGAATCAATGTCTATTTGAGAAACTTGAAACGCAGAGGACAATTGTCATAGGTTGTGAATCTGGAGGTCTTTATCATCATGAGAGGCTCTGAAACAGTAGCTTGCTCTAGTTTCATTCCCTACTTGGATATTTATTGTCGTTTAGGTGGTCATCCATCTTTACAGAATTTAAAAACATTAGTACCTATTTTGAGTAATGTCTCTTAGATTGTGGTCATGTCAGTTGGGTAAGCATCACTGCATGCCCCATCCTTTGCGAGTCCATAAAAGGGTTGACAAATTTTTTTTTAATTTAGTGCATTCGGATGTTTAGGGACTATGTCATGTTAGTTTAAAACTTGATTCTAAGTATTTTATCATTTTTGTGGATGATTATTGTCATGTAACTTAGTAATATTTAATGAAAAATCATTCAGAAGTATTTTCTGTGCTTCAAATTTTGTGTTGAGATCAAAAATCAATTTGGGGCGTCTATTCATCTTTTAAAATCAGATAATGCAAAAGAATTTTTTAGTTCATCATTTTGAGAACTAGTATTGTTCATCGATCATCATGTCCTTGCACTCAACAGAATGGTATTGTAGAACATCAAAATCAACATTTGTTAAAAGTTGCATGCACACTTATAATTCATAGAAATGTTCCTAAATGTTTTTGGAATAATGCAATTCTTATAGCTTGTTATCTTATCAATTGTATGTCATTTTCTACACTCGAGAGTCAAATTCCATACTTTTTATCCAAACAAGGAACTTTTTTCTTTGCCCTTAAAGATTTTTGGGTATTTGTTTTGCTAACAATAATCGAACTGATAAGACTAAATTAAACCCCAAAGCTCTTAAATGTGTTTTCTTAGGGTACTCAAAAACTCAGAAGGGATACAAATGTTATTGTCTCATAAGGAATATAAATGTTATTGCTCTAGTATGAACAAGTTTGACTTTTATTGATGTTAGTTTTTTTTAGTCTAAATCTTATTTTGAATGAGTCTTTTGTGCTAGAGTCTGATAATGACAAGTCTATGTTTTTTTCTTCTGAATCCCTCATCGACTAATACATCATCCTTAGAAAATAATGAATTAAAACAAATAACATCTGCCAAGAATAAACCTCCACATATAAACGACAAACTCCACAACTTGCTTCAGATCCCACGACTATGTCGACGTCTTCTATTTCGGTTCTTAATACACAATCTGATGAGAATTTTACTGTTTCTTATGATCATATTTCTCTTGATGATGATATTCATGCTGATCTTGATCAACCTATTGCCCTTCAAAAAGGCAAACAGAAACATTCTTTGTATAATTTTATGTCTTTAAGCTTATCTTCCATCATCTTTTTATTCTTTTGTTTCATCCCTTGATTCTCACTCTATTCCTAAGTCCACGTCAGAGGCCAATTAGACTCAGATTAAAGGTTTGTTATGCAAGAGAAAATGGTTGCTCTAAAGCAGAATAGAACATGGGGATTTGGTACCTCTTCCACCCAGGAAAAAGACAGTTGGCTTTTAATGGGTTTACACTATGAAACTCAATCCGAATGGTTCCCTTGCCCCCTTGAAAGCACGTTTGGTGGCCATATTCTCATATGCATGATATTCACTATCAGGACATCTTCTCTGTGACTAAATTAACCTCTGTTCATCTCCTCATTCCGTTTGTTACTACCTATCACCTAGTTGTTACACTTACATCAACTTGATATAAAGAATGCCTTCCTTCATAGTATTCTTGATAAAGAAGTTTATATGGAGCAACCATCACATTTTGTTGCTCAGAGGGAGTCTGGACAAGTTTGTCACCTCAGAGTCTTTATATGGATTGGAACAGTCTCCTAAAGCTTGGTTTGCGAGATTTGCCTCAGTTATTTAAGAGTTTAAGCTTCATCGTTCTCAGACAGATCATTCTATTTTCTTTCATCTTCATCAGAGAAAATGAATTCTCTTCCTTGTCTATGTGAATAAATTAGTGATTATTAATGATGATGCTCAATAGATTCGCGAGTTGAAATTATATCTGCACAAGAAGTTTCAAACAAAAAATTTGGGACAGTTACGATATTTTTTTGGGCATTAAGGTAGCAAGATCAAATAAAGGGATCTTTCTCTCTCAAAGGAGACACGTTTCACAAGCTAGTATGTTAGGTTGCAAATGAATAGATTCGCTAATGGACGCCAACTCCAGCTACTATCAAAGAAGCTTTTAGATAATCCAAGGCAATACAAAAGACTTGTGGGTAAATGAACTATCTTACAGTGACTCGACCTAATGTTATATACCCTGTTAGTGTCACGAGACAATTCTTATCTGCTTCATAGAGAAGTCATTAGGATGTGATTCGTATACTTTGACATTTGAACCATGTCCCTAACAAAGGAGTCTTGTATTCAGATTGTAATCATGGATGTATAGCTGATTTTTCAACTGCAGACTGAGTAGGATCACCAATTGACAGACAATCAGCTATTGGCTATTGTGTGCTTGTTGAAGAAAATCTTGTATCGTGGAAGAGTAAGAAGCAAGCTTTAGTTTCGAGATTTAGTGTTGAGTCTGAATATCGAGCCTTGATCCATACCACATGTGAATTAGTCTAGATACGAGATTTCTTGAGTGAGCTACATCTTCTGCCTTCCACTCTTATGCGATTATATTGTGATAATATAATGGTTGTTCACATTGCAAAAAAATTCAGTTTTCATGACCGCACCAAACACATTAAGATGGATTGTTATCTAGTTCGATAGAAAGTTACAAAAGACAAGATCATTGAACTTCGACATGTTTCTTCCATTAACCAGCTAGCAGATATATTAACAAAACATCTTGGAAGTCCTCAAATTCAAAGTATTTGTGACAAGTTGAGCAAGTATGTATATTCTCCAGCTTGAGGGGAAGTGTTAGAAAATATGAGTTATATAAGTAGTATAGGAATATGAGTAAGATTAGACTTTTATGTATTTATATAATACAATTGAGGTAAGAGATCTCTCTCTAACTTCTCTCTCAATTCTCCCTTCAAAACTAGTGATAGCGTAAAGCATAGTGCTCCAGCTCCTAATAGCTAATTGCTTAAATAGTGTAGCTTGAAGCATAAGCTATATAGTTTTTAGTTTTTTTTAAAAAATATAAGTCACTCCTAAATAAAGATAATAAATATGAAAATATAAACGAGTCCTAAATACAGCTCTAACCGGTACTTACTGACACACACTAGCATTAATCAGTGTTAAAGTTGTCAAAGATCGAGGTCTCTCGGTAGAAGATCAGGGAAATTAAGGCTTGCTGTCAAAGATTAAAACCTACCGATGGGCGTTGAAGTCTCATTGCGATCTCACCACTAACGACGAGACTTTATTGTTCAATAAGCCCCAACTCATTGATTTAGGTATCTTAAGAAAGCCGCCCAACCACACACTTGAGTAATAAGAAACACATCATAGCGTATGTTGAGCTATACAAAAACATACATAGCGTAAGTTTATTTTAAAATAGCGAATAGCTACATTGTTTTTAGCTACTTCAAAGCACTGCATAGCATATAAGGAGGGCTTCGCTACAAAGCTAACTTTTTAAGGCCATGAGGCTAACTTTTTTCAACATTGGCTTGAACCTCTTCTTAAAGCCATCAAAATCATTCCCCAAGCGATTTTATATCCCAAGATTGGTATTAGAGCACACGATTGTAACGTGAATAAGAGTGAAGGCTGATAATGAGGCTGCCTCAGAGTAGCCCATGGATGTTGAACCACATCAAGGTAAGCCAAGCCCATCAATGTTGTATAGCAAGGACCCAAGTAAGAACAAGCTCTGTAAGCAAAGGATCTCAGATGAAGGAAGACTATCAAGGAGTTGATGTGCGAGTGTACCTATAAAATGGAAACATAATGGGAATGCAATGGATTCCTATATGCTATCACGCACATATCTACATAAGGTTTTTGCCTCGAGTTGATACTCCCTTCATTATCAATGTTTCACTATCATAAATTACCTAAGTTGCCTACTTTCCCTCTATACTTTTTGACACATGCGCCCACAATGGTCCATATATGCCATCGCGCCCAGACTGATCCTAAAGCTTTCGCCTAAAGTCGCTACCCACTTCATTATCAATTTATCAATGTTTCACTATCCTTGGTTACTACATCATTACCAATGTTTCAGTACCATGTGTTACCTTAGTTGCCTACCTCCCTACAACAGATTCTATAAAAAGATGTGCCCAGGTCTTTAAACGAAAGATGGCCCCAGTTCATAAAATATCTTATTGATGAAATAGTTACATAAATTTTGCCACATAAAGTAGAAACAGATATTAGTTTTGTTTTAGATGATTCTGAGAACAAATAAGTTTGAATGCCAACCTGCACAGGATTTAGAAGAATGTGTAGACGATGCCGTAATGAATCTCCATGCTGAGCACCGCTTTTGCTGTTGATGAAAACTAGTAACGGCCTGGCATCATGAGGTAAATCCATCAGTTCTAATTTCTGTTCGGTTTGCATATGAAAGTCATCGGCCATGGGTGCCACATTTCTTTTGGGAGTTATCTCCATATTGTAATCATCTTTATCATTTTGAAGTGATCCTCCAATTAAACCATCAGAATGTTCATCATCTCTCTCAAATTCCTTAGATGTTTGCTTTGCATCTTCTATACTTTTCATAGATGAATCATCGGCACTACTACTATCACCTGAGTCCATTGGTAACTCAGTTCCTTGCCTATACTTTTTACTCTGACTTCTGATGTGTTCACGGACTGTAGATGCCAACTCATTTGCACCATGGGTGAATGAGCTCAGAAAACCCACTCTTTCAGATTTTCTCAAGTCCTTCACAAATAGAGGTGACAAAATAAGCCGTTTAAACGGACCAAGATCACAAATATCACCCATTTCCTTAATCATGCTTGCATGACAATTGAAATGCACAAGCCTTTGACACCACATACAACACCAAATTGGAGAGTCACAAGGTTCTTCACAATAACAACATAAAGGTTTTCTTCGGTTTGATCTACCATTTCTGTCCACCACACAGCCCATTGGTGAATTACATGTTTATACCCAAACATCGATATACACTTGCAGTCTTTATGTGCACTAGAAGAGCAAATCAAGTGCGCAGCTGCACCACAGACAACACAACGGTGAAATGAATAATTGGAAGCTATTACTGTGCCAAGAGGCTGAGATGGTGAAACAGATTCCAAACATACACAGCAAAGTAAACCTTTTGCGTGAGAACCAGAATGTATTTTCCAAACATGAGCAGCAACAGGAGCCTTGTTCTTTGACCACAGATTCTGTTTTGACTTTACCACAGCCTTCATCCAGCTCAAACTGATTTTCTTCCATTGTGAAGCAGTGTAGAAAACACTAGCAATTCCAACAATGACTGTCGTAAGAAAAGCAAGATTGGAAAGCCAATAATCTTCCATGTCAGATGCGCTCTTGCTCTCAGTGTAATCTTCTGCAAGGTGATTCATTCTTCGGTAAATGTTATGACAACATTAGATACCCTCTGGAGAATACACAAATCTCTCCTGATTCAGAAAACCATTGAAAACTTAGAAGAAAGACCAAGGATCAAAATCATTCTAGAGCCAGGACATTGTCTCAGAGATCATTATTCCTTTCTAACGGTCTCAGCAGTCACTTTAAAGTCAAGATCACATCTGCCATTGACGAACTGTAATTAATTAAACTCCTTCCATAACACATTCCTCACTTTCAATCTTTATCACTTCATCCATTGGATACTTATTTGTTGATTGATTTATTACCCTCTCTGTAACTTCAATTATGCAAAGTTGCAAAAACCTACACAATAAAACAAAAGCCGTATTTTAAACAAAAATTATCAAAGTAGAAATTTTCCTTGACCATGGCATAGCAAAGCATTACTTCCTCACTGAAAACATTTAAAGAAAGAAGCAATTAGCCGTTCACCCTCTTTCTCAATTCAGGCAAGAGTTTTTAATAATCAAGGACACACATTAAAAGTTCAAGACCAAATTGTGAGTAGAGAAAACCAACAGGAATATGTGGATAAATGACGAGCTTTCTCAAATTTCAGGAGAAAAATGCACCCAAACTATATTCTGTGATCAAAATAACTTGAATAACGAATTGGGTACCCAGCAAAATTCAAAAAAAGCTTATGATTCTAATCTCAGCTATCTATCAATTACCCAACAATAAGGAAATCAAAATCCCTAGTCACATATCAAGAAATAATGGAAATAAAGTAAAACCAATTTAGAATTTGCAATTTTTGAGCTCATATACCATAAAATTTAGAGAGGAGTGCTCTTACGATATCGTACAAAATTCTTTGAGAAAATTGGCACCGCGGTCTGGGATCGTCGAAAATGTAGCAGCAAGGGTTTCCTCCCTTTTGTCTTTAGTTTATTCTGATTGAAATATTACAACAAAATAAAATTGATCATTTTTGTACTGTTTTTTACTGATCGAAGAAGAAAGCGCAACCAAGCTCCAGCCCCCGCCCACACCCGCCGGTAGTGATTCTGTTGAAAGAGAAGTTTCTGGAAAAATTCTAGACACTTGTCGTCACTTCTAGTTCTGGCTCGGACCGGATCCAATGTCATGGAGTAGACCCGATCCCGATTTCAGAAGACGGTTCTGATTTCAGAGCTGACGGTTTTCGGCTCTAGGATTAGAGGAAGTCAGTTCCCGGTTTCAGCTCCGGCTCCAAATCCGATTCCGGTTCGAATTTTTTTTAAAACTAAATGCAAAAAAGATTATTGATATATAATATAACTAAAAATTTTATAAAGCTCCCTGCTAGCTCATTTGGTTTGGACTTTATGTTACTAACATAAGATTTTGGGTTCAAACATGAAAGATAACTTAAAATAAGTTTTTCTTAATAATTTTAAAGCCTAGCCTCATGGCCGCGCATGGGCCTGGGCCAGGCCCGATTTGGGCCTAAGACCAAAAGAAGGTTCTGAACGAGAACCGCCGGTTCAGAACCGGAACCGGTGGTTCCCAGATCTAAAATCACACACCAGAACTGGACCAGCTAGGGTCCGTTTCGGTTCGGTTCGGAACCGGAACCGGGTCAAATAGGTTCCGGTTCCAGTTTTTCCGACTTGGTTCTGGTTCAAACCGAATCGTTGTCGGGGCTAACACGAATTCAAGAGAAATACTTACCTGTTTGTTTCTCCGGAAATGAGCTCGGAAACCAACTGTGCATGGGCCTCACACATGAGCCACGTCAGTTTCCCATAAAATATTTAGTTGTATGTAAAAAAAAAAGCAATGATTGTGTTTGAGCTCATAAAAATTCTATGTGACCTCTTTGCTCATTTTCGCTCACTGACACTGAGAAAAGGCTCGAAAAATTATTGTCTATTAGCCCCCCTTGACCCATTTTTTCTCGAAAACCGATAGCGTGGACCTCACTTGAATTTTATGCACCCCATTTCCGAGAGCCAAACAGGCCTTGAGGAAACGAATATGGCTCACAAAATGTTTATTTTATTATTATTATTCATAGCACGTGCAAAGTGCATGAGCACGGAAAATACATAAAAGGAGATAAGAAGAAATAGATACACAAGGAACATATGAAATAAATAAGAAAGCACAAAAAACTAGCAGAAGACGTTTTATGGGTGGGCACCTTTCTTAATTAAGAAGATATCAATTTCAAAATCTTGTTCTACTTATTCAGATATAACTTTTGAAAGAAAATTTTATCCTTGTTTGATATCAATAAATAACCAATAGCGATTTATGAACAGTGGATCACTAAGAGTTATCGGGAAAGTGACAGGCAATAGTCTTAACCTCTCCCCATAAAATGAAAATCAATAAAAAAACCCCGAAGTCTGTTGATTGGTTAACCCATCAGCATTGTCATTAGTAGACAGGTCACATGAGTTTCACGTGACAATTGATGTAAATTTCTCAAATTGCCCTCAATGGATTAAGAATCATATCATATGTAAAAGGAAGCAGATATTTCGACCCAAAAATTGATGAAGGCACCGCAAGATTAAAGCACCTCATTTTTTGATAAAAGCACCCATCAAAAATCAAAAAACGGCCAATCCATCTTCTTCTCCTCCACCTCCTCTCTCTCCCATTTTGGCGACCCCCGGCCTCCCCCCGCCAGGAACCAACTCCTCCCCCTGGCCTTCCCCATCACCGGCAAACCCCCTCCCTTCCCAGCGAGCCTCGTCCCTCCCTGGCCTTCCCCTCCCTCACTTGCCTACCCCGATCCACGACCCCCCTGGCAGCGATCCCATGGTCTCCCCCGACCCCATCCCCCCTCGCCGATGATCTCCCCTCTCCCCCACCCTGATCTCCCTCTCCCCCCAGCTGTTCGGCCGGCCGAATAGACCATAGTATGTTCTGTCGGATCTTGCCGAACAGACCAGTGTCTGTTTTGGCTGGGTCTGGCCAAACAGTTGGGGGAGATCGTAGGGGGAGGCAGGGGAGAGCAGGCGGGCGGGGAGGGGGTTGGAGGGAGGGCGGGCCGAGAGAAGTGTAACGCCCCAATCCCGCAAATACGAAGACGTTACTGTGACGTATATACGCAAGGCAGAAATACCCTCACATATATACGCTAAGCATTAGCACATATAAGAATTAGAGTACGGAAGCACAGTAGTAATATACATTCCAACAATAATGGCACAAGTACACCGTTATCACTGAGCGAGATAAAAATTATACAAGAATATTAAATCATTAAGAAGCGTAAAAACATGATTTACAATATAAAAGGACTGAAAAATACTCACGAGCAGTAAAATGAGAATCTCACGAGCCGATCAACGGAGGCTGGAAGAAAAGGGGCTCCGGACGGTCTCAACCGCTCCACGCTTCCACTGCGCACTCTGACCAGCTACATGCAAGTCCAGGGTTGTCAGAAAACAACCCAGTGAGTACGCAAGATCAGGCCAAGTGGCGTTCACAGGCAAACACCAAGTGTACAGGAATTATTGTGCGTCATGTTACTCAAGTCAAGTAGGTAGGCAATGCACATTAAATGTAAATGATAAACATAGAAGCAAAACTAGACTAGAAAATAAACATGTAATAAGGCACAAATAAAAGGTTATATGCAAAAGTGGACAACACTAGTTATATAAACTCTATTGCCGGATTCATGAGATTAATACGTCGAGGGGATAATCCAAATAAGGAAAACCTCATATATTACCATGTGCCCCGTTTCACCAACGACTGAGTATATACAACCAGAATTGCTTATAAGCATGTTTGTCAGTATTCTTGTATGTAGAGTAGGACAGGTGTGATCCAGTATCGGGAATACCAGTTTTGTTTGAAATTCATGTACATGTGGCAGTCAAGATAACTTAATTATATAACGATAACAATAATCAATATCGCTTGTTATTTTAATCATTTTTCTCCAGCGTCTCTATCATTGGCAGCTTATATTGGAGTCTGTACTTCCAACAGAACACATCTGAGTTCTAATACACGGATACCATTATTCGAACATAAGAGTGACCAAATAACATCTGCTCCTGACATTATTAATTTAGATAATTAAGTTATATCAGGTATAAGGGAAGGTGTAGTATATTATATTATGCAATAATAATTATCAGTACCGCCTGACATTTAATCATCTTCCTACCAGTGTCACCCATCACTGGCAGTCCATACTAGAGTTTGTACTCGGGTAGAACTCACCCGGATCTGATATGGATGTACCAGTATCCAAACGAAGGAGAGACCAAATATCACATGTTCCTAATATCATTATTGTTTGGTTGTTAAATTCTTATTATCCATCCAATTCATATGTCTAGGTATGTGATATTGGTACACATACATTCACATATGAACAAGATGAGTTATATTGGAAACTGATGAAGAGATGATGGATCATATTTATAGTGGGTCCCGCCTCTGCCCGGGACTACGGCTCAGGAGATCAGGCTACTGAAAGTACACCTAGAGGGGGGGTGAATAGGTGTACGGCTAATCTATGAACAATAATGTGAAAATTAAAACTTAATTGCAACACACTTAGTGTAACCAAAGAGTGTAGCCGAATTCCCGGTGAGGGGCTCTGGACTAACTCCTCTTGATTCCTCTAAATAAGAGTTGAGGTGTTATATGAAGCTCTCTAGGTTAAACACAAGTAAGGCATATAAACAAACCAAGCATGTATATGATATGACAATATGAATCAATGCACAATGTAAGAGAGAGTTAGAGAAAGTGGATCAAACGCAGACACTGAGATATGTTTCGAGGTTCGAGCACACAGCTCTACGTCCCCGCCTTCACACAAAAGGATTTTCACTAACTCGTCCACATAGGACTTCCCACACAGGGAACCTCCACTGAGGATTTTGGGCAATACAATAATCGAGAGTACACAACTCCTCTCTTAAATACAACACAACCTCTACACTTAGAGGTAAGGCACAAAGCCACTCAAACAACAATCACCTCACACTTGAGGGATTCCAACACAATCTCCACTCTCACTAGAGGGAGCCAAATACCACTTCCACTATCACCTCACACTTGAGGGATAACAACTCAATCACCTCTCACTAGAGGGATATCATAATCAATGGAAGGTTTACAACTTGGTAGTCTAACAACCACAAACCAATCTTTTCTCACTAAACAAAGATCCTATAGATAGGTGAGAAATAAAGAGTTTGGAAATCAAAAACTCAAAAAAAAACTCTTGGAAAAACTCCTAGAATAGATATGAAATGAAGATCAAAAAACCAATCCCAAAGACTTCTCATTTTCTTGATTTTTCTAACCTTTTAAAACAAATAAAGATAAATCTTTTGGCTTAAAAACTCTTTTGAAAACTTGTATAAACACTTGAGAATATGAGAAATTTTGGCTCTTGAAATTCTTGTTAAAACCCAACTCAAATGGGGTATTCACCAATTTGAAAATCTGCTCGTTGGCAGCTGAAAAGGGCATTTTTGCCCTTCCGGTCGACCGGCCGGTCGACCGCTAACGGTCAAATTTTGATCGTTGAGCTCAGCGGTCGACCGCCCCGGTCGACCGTGCCAGATCCAGAGAGCAATTGCTCTCTGGCCGGTCGACCGCCCGGTCGACCGGGGCCAAATCTCACGGTCGACCGCCCGGTCGACCGCCCCCACTCGAGAGTGGGGTGACTTCAGTCGGTCGACCGGCCAAGCCAACTTGGCCTTGTGCACATCTCGTGCACATCGGTCGGCCGACCGACTACTAGTCCGGTCGACCGTCCCGCTCGACCGCCAGAGCCTGGCAAGTACAATTTTAGGATTTAAAAACTGGTCTTTTTAACTTCAATTTAAATCCCATAAAATCACATAAATTTCACAAAAATTAGTTCTTGTTATATCTTTGAAATACAAACATGTTTGAGTAAAAATCAAATCATGTTACAAACATTTTGAACTATTTTTGTGACTTGAAAATTTTGCCTTAAACCAAATTCTATATTTTTCAAAACTTGTATTTTTGAAATGAAATCCGATTTTTTTCAAAACTCGTGTAAATACAAAAACATGATATTTAAACAACTCTGAAGCATATAGTATATGGATAGAATCCAATATACATGAAAGAGATATATATTAATGTTTTTGACATTAAATTCAAAAATAGGTTTTGTCTAAATACAAAACTCCAAACACATGAATAGTATATCAAAATAAGTTTTTCTAAGTAGATAAAGCATATATGTATATAGATCAAATTTAATATACATAAACCATGTAAACTTGTTTTGATTCTATCTATCCATGAAAACCAAGATCGGTTAAACCGAAAACCAAAACCAATAAACATGAAACTTAAAACAAGTGGTTTGTTGTGAACTTGAGCATATCACACCATCTAATCTTTATAATGGATATAAACTAAATCTTAACTAAACAAACCGAAGCCTTCTTGTAGAACGTCGTCTCCAAGTCGACTCGATCCAAACGTGATCCAACGAGCTTGACTCCAACCGAGTGCTAGATATGAACTTGACGCTCGAGCTCTGAATCACCATGTGAAAGCTCTAAAAACCTTTTGTTGAAGCTAATCACCTACTAATATCTTGGTTAAATATTTAAAACTAAATATTACAAGATTATTAGTAAACTATAAGTACATGAGTTAATCATCATCAAAACTAGAGTGGAAGGCCTCTGGGCCAACAGCTACTGCTTCCGAAGGCTTATATTACACCTCACACGACACTTCATCGGGGACTTATATTACGCCCCACACGGCACTTCAGGATATAACCCCATCATAAATATGACATCATACCAGCATCCATCAGTTTCCCCCACCCCAGTGTATGTTGAGCAATTTATTATATATTGTCCAGTGATAATGTCCACAGTGTGTTCATAGAAATCCATTATCCATGATTGGCCGTTTTCGGGGATCCACAGGAGTATATTATCATGAGTATAATATCAGGAGTTTTCCTATTACAGAGGTTCAGGAATACATGAGTTAAGAAGTACCAGATGCGTGGTAGCAGTAGAATAATCATGTCAATTTCTCATAAAGGCGGAAATCAGAATCAGGTCATATAATTAGTCAGGTGTTACAATATCGGGTATAAAGAGCTTCAGTATCAAGTGATAACATGACAAGTATCAAGTGTCAGATATCAGGTGTCAGGTAATTAACCGATGGTGGTCAGATAAGTATAGGTGTATAATGGTAATGCAGGTACATGAAATAATAGAGTTCACGAACATAACAGTACATAGAATATGCATACAACAGTGGTGTACGATTATGAACTATCGGTGTAACATCGGCAAGATGCAATCAGATAATTAACATATCAGTGTCATGATATTAGTATATCAGATGTATATGTCAGGAGAAGTACAACATACATGTAAGTACTATGATCAAACAACAGGTAGGTGACAGGTCAGGTGACATGGCATTCGCAAAACATGCAACAGACACTAGTAACGTACCCGCAAAGCATGTAACAATATTAGAAAAGTACTTACCCAAATACCAAAAAAGAGTACTCGCCTCAAACCATAAAACACCAAGCACGATCTGAGAGAACTCCGCGAAATCAAGCGTACGCAGCGCGCGAGAGAGAGGGAAGTGAGGAGAGAGAGAAGAGGGAAGTGAGGAGAGAGAGGAGAAAGATACATAGAGAGATATAAAGAAACTAGATAGAGCTACAAAGAGAAAGAGAACCAGACCCAGAACCAGGGGAGAGAGGAAAGAGCAAGAGAAGGAGAGGGAAAAGGAGAACTAAATTTAGAGAGAGCGAGAAAGAGAGAACAGTATGAGGAGAGAAAAACAGAGAAGAGAAAAAGAAGTAAAATAGAAAAAAAAAAAAGAGAGAAGAGAAGAAAGACGAAAAGAAGGAAGAGAAGGAAGGAGGTTGGCCAGTGCCAGTGGCCTCATAGGTCACTGGTAGGCATGGGCGGTCGGCGGCCAGGATGGTCGGTAGCGAGGAGGGCTGGTGGAGGTGTGGGGAAGGGTGATTGGTGGTGGTTGGGTGGTGAAGAAAATGATGGTGATGATGTGGTTGTTGTAGATGGGAAGAGGGAGATAGAATGGAGGTGGTGAGGCGAAGGAGGTGGACGTGGTGGTAGTGGTGGTGGGTGGTGATGATGGTGGATGTGGTGATGGTGATGGAGAAGTGATGGAGTGGATGTTGGTGGTGATGAGAGGAGGTGGTGGTTGAATGAAGGTGGCGGAATAGTCGTGGAGTTGGATGATGGTGGAGGATATAGTGATGATGAGGTGTTGGTGGTGAAGAAGTGATGGTGGGGGAGGAGGGAATGATGGAGATCGAGGTGAAGAAGGTGGAGTTGGTGATAATGATGGTGTTGAAGATGATAGTGAGAAGAATAGGGGTAGTGGTGGGAGGAAGTGGTAGCTTTAGGTGTGGGTGGCC